>RJWT010038266.1:0-12927 GCA_004365215.1 Cuniculus paca
TCTTTTCCTATTATCTTTCATTTTGTAATTTACTTATGTATAGAACTTTTCATATAATAAAAACTATGATATTTATACTTGTGTGTCTGATATATTTCACTTGACATTATGATCTCAAGGTGCATCTAATTTCCTACAATGGCTTAAGTCTGTCCTTCTTCATGGCAGAGTAGCACTTCACTGTATGTACATCCCACATATTCTTTATCCACTCATATGATGATGGGTATATAATTTGTTTCCAGATTTAGTTTTTATGAATTGTGCTACTATCAACAGGGGTATGCATACAACACAGTGGATGATGTCTTTAACTCTTCTGGGAAGACAACTAGAAGAAGTACAGGTAAATCAAATAAAATTTCTAGGAGTTTTTTAAGGAAACTCCATGCTGATTTCCATAGTGGTTATATCAGTTTGTACTTCCACCAATAATGAAGAAGTGTTTCTTTTTTCTCACAGCCTTTCCAGCACTTGTTATTGGTTGATTTCTTGATGGTAGCCTTTCTTTCTGGAGTAAAATGGAATCTCAGTGTTATTTGAATTTTCATTTCTCAAATGGCCAGCAATGTTGAACATTTTTTTCGTGTATTTATTGTGCTTTTCATCTGAGAAGTGTCAATTAATTTCAGATGCCCATTTTTTGATTGGGCCTTAAGCCTATGCAACATAATCATTATTTTTTTTGACACTTAAGTATTCAAAGATGATCCATCCTGCCAGATAAAATTACAAAGACTTGGTAAAACAATGATGGGACATCAAATCACTAAAGCATTGCAATAATATCTTTATCTGGCAAAATGATAAAATTTGTTTTCAAGGTAAATGAGGACCCTCACCTGAATAGTAAATTTCTTAGCAGAAGTGTTCCTACATTGAAGGTATACAGCTAGGAAGAATATACTAATTTATTCTTTTATGAAAAATTAACCAGAACATGAAAATAAAGTAAAAAAAATGAGGCTCAGTTTTCCAATAACATTCAGGAAGAGATTAAAATCTACTCAAGTATTATCTAAGAGAAAACAATAATATCAAATCACTATTTACTACTGAAGAAAGATTTCAAATTATGTGAAGTTATATGTTAACTTACAGACTTGTACAGAAAAGAAGGTAATATGTGCACTGTGAAAGAGATAGCCACAAAACTAATAGTTTTTTAGAATGTAAGATTTGTATGCAAGCCAGAGACAATTCTAACTTCCTTTATTGAATTACACTTGGTTGCGCGCCCACACACACACACACACACACACACACAATCGCACACATAAGTCTGACTTCTCAAGTGATCTTTGTAGTGGTTTTAATGTCTTATTTATTTTCTTACTAAATAATAAGCTAGATAAAATTTTGCCATGATTATTTTATATGTATACAAGAATCATCATTCTGTGCTTTTAAAACATAGACTTTAACAATACATTCATTGTGAATATCTTTAACATATAACATGCTTCAGTCACTGTGTTGGGAGCTGCACAGAACAAACAAGTCTATCTTAGCCCTAGAAAATCTCACAATCTAATCTAACAGCTAACTAAAGAGCAAAACAGATAAATGCTCTGGCAGACAGTTGATCAAATTGCCAAGAAGCTCTAAAGGAGTCTTACTCTGCTGGAGGGAAAATATCATTAAAAAAGATTTCAAAATGAAAGTGACATTTCATGAATCCTTAAGAGATGTACTCTTAGCTCACAAAGTGGAGATGGAGGGTTAAACTTTAAGCTAGGCAAATAACTCAAAAGTTATCCATAAACAGAATCACCATTAAGAAAAATCCTATATTCATCCAATAAGGTATAGTATATATAATATATATAATCCTACTTGTTATTATGGTATATAATTGTCCAATATATAGAAAATAATCTTAAAGGAAATTACATTCAGAAATCAAGTGATTCAAATGTTTAGCTGGTGGGGAAATTTTAAACCTATGGTTTGTTCTGTTCGTTTTCAATTTTCTGTAGACCATTCTTTTAACTCTTTTCTACAGATTGGTTCTCTTAGCTCTTCATTAGGGTTTGTTACTCTATGAATAATTCTTCAAATAACAGTAATCTCTAACAATTTCACGGCCAGCTGAACAATACATTTTACTTCTTTATTAATTGTCAGGAAAATATTAAAATTATTCCAACAGTTTTTTCCATTGGTTTGGCCAACAGACATTGACTACTTACGGCAGGCTTGATTGCATCCATTGCCTGGATTACACACTCACCTCAAAATGTAAGAGAGAAAGAGTCACAAAATCTGTAGTTTCCTTTTTTATGTTGTTGCCTGTGATTTATTTTGTGCTTGTGTGGTGAAATAGAGAAAGAAAAATGTTTGCTTTGCTATGAGCACGTTTAGTAGAATTCAAGTAAGTTAAAAGTGTTTATGTACCATGGCGCTCCACTGGGACAGTGAAGCTACTAAAATGTATATAAATAAAGAGAATAGTGTAAGTGATAGCAGTGAATATGAGAAGTACCATCATAAATCATCAAATTGGAATTACCAATCCTTCACATAACCTTGAGGGTTGAAGGTATTAAAAAAAGAATAGTGATGACTTAGAAGACAGTTATTTATCATTCTATAGTAGTCATTGTTCACAGAGAAAGATGGGTAAGGATTTTAAGGAACTCACACAGTCAAGGAAGCAAACAGTTAAGGAAGCAAATCACACACTCGGCTGGAGACTAAGGAAACCGGTAGCACAGTTCTAGTCTGATTGCAAAGGCATGTAAACCAGGAGATTCTTGTAAAAGTTTTAGACATGCTTTTTCAGTTTAGATCTCTGAATAGAAAAGAATGATGTCCAACTTGTGTGGTCAAGCAGAAGAAGTTTCCTTTACTCGGTCTTCTATTTAGGTCATCTATTAATTGAACAAGACCTACCACATTAACACAATTTGCCTTATTCAGTCTTAATTTGAATGTGGATCTGTTGGAGAAACACTCTCAGACACACTCCTACAATAACATTTGAAAACATGTATGGATCTCAGTATACCGGCCAAGTTGGCACACAATGTTAACAATCGCATATGCCTACTAACCTTGAAAACACTATGATATCCAGTAAAACTTTGCAAACCAAGGGAATGTCAGAAACTGATGGTAGGAAATTAAGAAAAATTGAAAAATTAATAAAGTGACTAATGAAAAAATAATTGCCTTTGTATATGTTAACTAAAAGAACACAAGTCATTTTTTAGGGTAAAATAAAATAATTAAAAATCCTTGGGACATTATTGAAAAAAGAATTTCAGAATTTAAATATGGGTTTAAAAATGATCCAGTTCAGCATTTCCTAGCTAATTATTAAGGAAAATATTTCAGGAGGTTCACTTCAGGTGCTAGATCATAAATTCTTAATTCTAGGTCAAATTGTGATATCAGTACTTTTCTTTCTACTAAAACAAAAGAACTGTAAGTTGAGTATTGCTGTGGTAGCTTCCAAAGGTCCACATGTAAGGTTTGCTTTTCTCTCTCTCTCTCTCTCTCTCCTTCTCTCCTCTGTCTCTCTCTCTCTCTCTATCTCTCTGTCTCATTCCTTGATCAAGATGTGACCATTCACCAAACTGTGGGACTGCTTAATCTTGGATTTGAATTTCCAGAATCATGAACCAAAATAAACTGTCTTTACTCCATGAGTACCTTGTGTCAGGTATGTATTTCATTACAGTGATATAATGCTGACTTACACAAGAATTTATGGAAAATTGAGAAATGTGTCATTTTTAACATCTACCTCATAATTGTTGCTCCTTGAATAAATTTTTATCTTTATGTAGTTTAAAATTATTTTTATTTTAGTGTTGCTTATATGTTGTTACACATGGTTTAATCAAATTGAAATATTAATAGCTTCAATAAAGGAAGCAGAAATTACAATGTTAAGCATCAAATGTACATGATAGTGAATCTGGAAAATCATTTTAAAGATTGTTATAACCAGAATCCTCCTGAGACATAGAACAGATAAGACATATCTTGCATAGAGATAAATGAAATGGAATTTGCAGTGACTCCCCTTATTCACATTGCAATACCCTCAGTTAATGCCTGAATAGCCATAGAGCGTACTGAGTTTTCAACCTGTCTTTTCCTTTATGTGCATTTACCTTCTCACTTACTTACTAGAAGCACTTTAGAGCTTCTCTTTGGCTTTTTCAAATTGCTAGCAAAACTACTCTTTTGCTTTGGGGCTATTAAGTAAAATAAGGTTTACTTGCCAAGAACCTGATTAATTTTGAAAAAAAAAAGTCTAAAAAGAAGACCTTAAGAAACAGCATTTACTTGAGAAACAGAAATGCAATTTGGGTTCATGAAATCAGGACAGCCCTGAATAGTGTCTCATAAGGTAAATGCAGGAAAGATGTGGGCCTTTTGCTTGCTTGGTTTGTTTTAGTTATGGAGATTTCTAAAAAAGTTGATTTTGGAGGCAGTTCCTTAGTTGAAGAAAAATCCTAAATTGCAAAGTCGTCCTCAGTGGCTCATTCAGGTCCAATATTTTCAGCTGACAAATGCTGAAGGCCAGATAATGGATACTGACTTCATTTGTTACCCAAGTCTAATGGAACACCCTGTGATTTGATCTTTATTGGGTGTGAGTACAATTCTCTTGGAATAATCTTATTCTACTTTAGAAAGAGTTACTTCATTTTCTTTCATAACTATAATTCTGCAGTAGTCAATATGATAATCTAAACACCTGCTAAGTGACAAGTGGGCAGTAACACAACATAGTGAATATACTGGGCACAGAGGTGACTCATGTCCCAACTAGAATGAAGCAAGAGAAATTTAAAGCACATAAACTGTTTATTCTTGAAATTTTCTATTTTGTATTTTTATATTTTGGTTTACTGTAGGAAAATGAACTTGCAGGAAGCAAAACTATGTTAAGGGATAAATATTATACTAGGAGGATTATTTTAACTTCATGATGAAAGCTGAGCAGTTTCACAATAAGCCATCTGCAAGATGAGAATCAAGAAAGCTGGTAGCTCAGGCCAGTCCACAGGCTTCAGTAACAAGGGACATGATGATGTGTTCTCAGTCCAAGACTGAAGGACCAAGAGCTTGTGCATGACTGATGTGAATCTTGCAGTACAATGGTCAGGCCAGAGAATGTGGAATTCTGATATCCAAGGAAAGGAGAAAAATGGAGCCCTAGCTCCACGATGATTCATCTTTTCTTCCGTTTGTCCCATTCAGTCTCCCAAATAATCCAGTGAGGTTAATCAACACTCACAGTGGAACTTTCCAACTTGATGCACAAGGTCACTGTCTTCTGGAAGAACACACACACACACACACACACACACACACACACTGGCCAGCCCAATCATTCTAATAATCGTTCTAATAATAATTTGACTTTCCCTTTCAGCACAAGAGTCACAGGCTCGGTGCCAGTAGAAGCACTGCGAATAATTGGTTATTTCAGCTGTGTGTTCCATAGTCCAGTCAAGCAGACACCCACTTTCAACCACTATAGACACTCACTAAATATATGATTTGGAATTATGTGATCGAAAAATGGAATACAACATATGATTAAAAAAAACTATGGTGAATGTTTAATTTTAAAAAAAGCATTAAAAGACACATTTTCATTAATACCCCTAAAAATACTACCTATTGTTTAGAGCACATTTGTCTCATCTTTCCTACCACTTTCCAAAGCAGTGCTGGAAGTCTTTTGTTGCGCTGTCCTGGATGCCTCTATGTCCTGCATCAACACAAAATGCTCAACTTTTATGGTTATTTTTATTTTGAGGAAGAATCAGAAGTTACACGGTGTCAGATCTAATGAACAAGGTGAATGAGGATACACCATAATGTTTCGAAGTGCCTGCGTTTCCTTTGGATGACACTGAGCAGCACAGTCACTGAATATCACAGATTGTAAAGACACTTACACAAGAAGACTTTCAGAACTGCTTCAGAAATTGCCAAGAATAATGGATAAGTGTGTTCCAAATAAGGGGGATATATTCTGAGTGGAACTAGTGGCAATGTGTTTTATACACTGACAATTTTTTAAATTTAGACATTCAAGGTCATCCCTTGTTGTCATATCAACATAGCTCAAATGTTTTTAAAAACCCCATTACAGGATATTAGTAAATAGCAAACAGCTATGACTTAGATTTTAATTAACTTGGATAAATTTACCAAAACCTCAATAGTTCTTATATTTTATAATTTTATGTGGTCATTTAGAAATACACATAAGTTTATAAAAAACAGATGTAAATATAAAAGCCAAAACTATAAACATCCTAAAAATAAAAAAATTAAATATCTGAGTAGGAGTTAAATAAAGATTTCTCTGATATGGTTCCAAAAGTATAATCCATTAAAAACTGATAAATTTGGCTTCATCATAATTAAAACCACTTGACTTTATTAGACATTATTAAGAAAATGAAAGTCAAAACATCAAGTCAAATAAAGTATTTACAAGTCATTTACCTAATAAAAGAATAATATCTTAATTATTTAATTTACTAATTTATTAATAAAGCTAACAACTAATAAATAAGAGACCAAAAATTTTAAATAACACTTCACCATACTAGCAAAGAACAAATGATAAAATGCTTAATATCATTAGTCTTTACAATAAAATGCATTCTGTATTTAAAACAGGAAAAATTAATGGTACATAAATTGCACCTCAGTAAAACTGCAAAAATAAGGTAGAATTTTTTATGAAGTAGTCTGTTCTTTTGGGATATTTTCTTCTGGTGTTCTTTTTATATCATCTATCTTTTCAACTGTTGTTTGGAATCCACTGTTTTATCACCTGTTTTCTTAAATCAGTTACTGGACTTTTATTTTTAGGTATAAAATTTCCAGTTCATAAGTTTGCATAATACTAGCTCTCTATTGGAATTTAGTATTTTAATCAATGTTTTTTAGAAATGCATTAATGACAGTTCCTTAAATGTTCTTTAGTTATAATCTTGAAAACTAATCATTAGTGTTTTTCAGATCTGATTTTTTTGGGGGAGGAGAGGGAATACTGGGAATCAAACTCAGGACCTTGTGCTTGCCAGACAGGCACTTGCGCTGCTGAGCTAGATCCCCAGTCCTCATATCTGATTTTTTAATAATTTATTTCTTGATTTGGCATTGTCTTCTGGCAAGTCTGTTGCTTAATACTGAACATCAAATAATGTACATAAACTGTTATGGATGTTCAGTGTGATGTTGCCTATCTCCAGGCATAATTTAGCTCTCAGGAAATAATGGGAGGGAAAGGGTCTCACCTGATCCAATCATGGATTGAACTAATTTGGCAAAGATGTTCAGTTGGTCTACCTTTTCCTTGACCATATTTGAACATATAGTCCTTCAGGGATTTCACGAAATGTCTTTGGTATTTGCCCTGGTTCTTCTTCATGGTGGAACTCTGAATTGCATTTTGGTTTTGGTTTGCTTTTGCTTCCTAGTATCGAAAGATCACCAAAATCTTCATTTACTTTCTTAGTCTTTCAGCCAATGACTTTTTGTTCTTTCTAACAATCCAGTGCACTTTATAAAAGTGCACATACTCTGAGAAAACATTGCAGAGTAACTTCTCTGTTGGCTCCTTTCCTCTAGAATCTTAATCCCTCATATCCTGCTTTCCTTAGTCATCATGTGTGGAGCTCTACTTTTGTCTCTCTAACCCAAGAAACTGTGAAAACTTCAAATCTATGCCTTCCTGCTTGGCATTTCGATTTGTGATATTTATCAATAGGTTAAGTGGTAGAAAGTACCTAGCTCCTCCCAGATGTTTCTGTTTGTCTCTGTAAGTTGGCCTTCTCGACCTCTGTATCTGTGCCTGCTCTGGTAGCCAAATTTTGTATTTTATTCCATTTTCAAATGTTATTAGTTGGATAGTTGAATACAAGTGATTCTTTCATTATCAGAAACAAAAATATAACTTAATAATTTATTGGTGACTGTGTAAGTTGAATGATGGTTCTCAAAAATATTTGCCTTCAGAACACCAGAATGTGGTCTTATTTGGAATATGATCATCTTTTCTGTCTCCTCTAGGTTATAATACATCACAAGGTTGTCAAACAATAATCTTCTGCTGAGGAAAATATGAGTCTGAACCTTATACATATATACTTCCTAATCTTTAGGATAATCTAATTATTTATCCCAAGGAAACAGAATTTGAGAGTGACTATGTACAGATTTAGGGTCTGTCGTTATAAATTTATATATAAACTTATGAAATTTGTTGTATCATACTGTGATTGACCTTTATCTTCATGGAATGTGATCAATGTGTTCTGTTTTTCTGAAATTAAACCTTCTAATTTAAATCCTATGACAAGAATTTAACTGAGAATACACACAATCAGTAGTAATCCTTAAGTTGAAAGCAAGTATCACCCACAATGCAACTGTCATGATTAATGAATACTTTAGTCAGGAGGCAATATAGCAAATAGATATACATTTAGATATTGTCTATATTTTTGTAAGTTCTTCTTAACATATTGAGACCCAAAATGCAATGTCATATTTAAATTTTCCTGTTTCTCTCTTGAATAAGTTTACATCCAGGAAAAGAGATTATGTTTTCTACTTTATTTTTTAGCTTATTTTGTACTGGACATAATTAATTTAGGATGAAATTTCTTATTACAGTATGTCACGTACATATCCTTTATTTGAAGTAGCATTTTTTTGTTTTTCTTTTACCTCTAGCCCCAGCAACATGATTTCTAGTTTATTTCTCTGCTAAATATTTTCCAGTACACCCATCGGTTGCCAGATATTTGATCCCTGACTTCTGTTTAGATTGTGCCATCACACGAGTTGACAATTCTTGGAAATACCCTTGGTTCTCTGTTGCAAAACAAAATTTTAGTCTTTTAATAGTTCTTTGTGGTTAGTGAAGTATAATGTCTGACTTGAGGAAAAAGTCTAAAGAAGGTTTATCCAAAAGACACACGAGATTTCTCAAACATCAAAGAACTCTTAAAAACACAATATATTGTTGAAACAAATACAATGAATCATAAAGTTGGAGTCTTATTCTAAGTGCATGTGTACTTAAATAGGCACAAGTGAAGGAACTAAAATAGTATATTTTTGATAGCTTTGTATGAAAATACATTACAAATATCTACCACATTTAAATCTTTTGAGTTCTTAAATTTTTATTGGTAAAATTACTGAAATTCATGTTGTTTTGATTATTTGAAAACTAGAAAAATTCAGCTATTGAATGAATAAGAACAAGCAATGAGTTCTTGGGCATTTTAAAGAATTTTTCCAAAATCAATAAAGAAATTGACTTGAGAAAATCAAATCCAACATTTATTATTACACTATATAATTCTAAAAAAAAATTTCTACTCCTCTTTTCTGAGACAGGTGGTCTAAATAATTTCATTTTCAAGAATCTTTGTTCATTTGCACTGTTTTCTCTACTATGTTGAAGAGAGAGACTCTCCTTGGGCCCTTGTCTGGAATAACCAAAGTTAGTTTCCAGCTCTGTCATCTACATCTCTGTTTTATACCAAGAACAATGGCTCCAGTTTTTAAGTTGGGCAAAAGCTGTCAAGCTCTCATCTCTTCTTCCCAAGCAGAAGAGAGGTGCTATTGGAAGCTCTTTAGCAAAGGAGTACAGTTGCTGGGTTATTTGAACTTAACTTTTCATTGTTCCATGATCTCACACGGTAGTTTTTCCCTAATATTGCAAAAGAACCCAGTAAATTCTGCTGTATAAGTTTGGTATATAATGATTTCCCCACTTTAAAAATTATTATTTGTATTGTCATCTTTTATTTTGTTTACCAATGCCTAATACTGTGAAAATACTTATTGACTGTGCTCCTATAAATCTTCTTCTAGAAGAGAGCTCTGTTTTATTTTTTTTAATTAGAAAATGAACATAAGTACTGACTATATAGTTTCTCCTTCTTCTGTATTCTCCCATCCAGGTACTAACCAGGTCCCAGCCCTGCTTAGCTTCTGAGATCAGATGAGATCAGACATGTTCAGGGTGATTTGGTTGTAGACTTTCTTCTGTATTCTAATTCTTCAGTGTCACCTGGTATGAAAGATTTTCTTCTAGATTTTTACTTATCAGCTTAATTTTTCAAAAACCAAAAGAGTTCAGTCTTCAAATTTTTTTTTCATTTCTCCTTATTTTTGTCCTTTCCTTTTATCTATTTACCTTACATTGTATGCTTTACTATTTTCTAAAATTGCCTATCAAAGTTATTTGGTGAAGTGTACAAACCATGGAGAGCTAAATAAACAACTGGATAATATTTTTAACACAACTTTAAAATCATCTAAACAAAAATTTTAGAGAGTTGTTGTAAGGGGAAAAATGATTTTAAAATTCTGTGTAAATGTTAGGCCAGTATATTGTAATTTCAAAGTACAGTATGCATGATAACTTCTTGATCCAATTGTTACTCTTATTCAAACTCTGGTGTATGTCAAGATAAATCACTTATTCTTGACATTATCTGGCACTTGAACTGACATTTGTATGAAAATGCTTATTGTGGTAATTTTGAGGTTATCTATAAACGTCTACTTTGTATTCAATTTTTAAAGTACAAGCCAAGAGTTTGTTAATTAACCAGACTTGTAAAGTATTGCTCATACCCTTTTATTTTTGATAATTGCTGATCATTAGAGGTACTTAAATTAGTCACAAATTAGTAATTTTCTATCTCTATTTCCTATATTTAACATTTAATGAATAAGCTTGAATCTAGCTGAATTTCATGTTTTAGCAACGATAAATGGTTGATCCAATAAAGTAACAGAAAGGACAAGGAAAAAAGTTACAGATTTTTAGAAAAACAAGCACGGTATATATTTAAGGTATATAAAAGCTAGTGCTCTCGTGAGAACTATGTAATCTTGGAGTTTGAACGGAAATTAATGATCCTCAAATTTATCTTTTCATTCAATCCTTGAGGAAAATTTTTCCCTGAGAAGTTTTAACATCCAGTGATCACACACTAGCTAATACTTAAACAAGGCTAAAATTCAAATTTCTACCCCTGGGATGCTACTGTTATAGTTCTGCTATTTTCACTAGATTTTCTGACAGTTTCAGCCAGATGTAAGATATTTAACTGAACAGAATATGTGTCTCCAGTATGTGCATTATGATTTCTTTTGTTAATTACTTTCAGTTAAGTTTCAAAATAATGCTCAGAAAGATTCTCAGGCATAGAGAAGCTACAATGCTTATCATGGTATATTGACATGATAGTGGTTTTGTGTGTATGTGTTAATTCTGTTCAGCGGTATATCAGAGAATATCATGAATGTATTGGTTGCATTTCAAACAATTTTATACATTGCTTTCCTGTACAAAAATGAAATTTTAATCCTCAATTGACAGAAATTTGAATTGTTAGAGCATTTATTAGAATACAATATAGATACAAAAGTTGCTGTATTACAAGTGTATTCCTCAATGGATTGCCACAAACTGTATAAAACTAACAATAAATGCCAGGTTCAGAAAAGTACTATGTAGAAGTCCATTTACATCCTTTTTCAGTCACTAACACCCCCACCCTCCAATTTAGAGCTACTTTCTTGAATTCAAAAACCATAGATTAGTCTTCTTTGTCTGTCTTTCTTTCTTTCTTTCTTTCTTTCTTTCTTTCTTTCTTTCTTTCTTTCTTTTTCTCTCTCTTTCTTTCCTTCTTTCCTGTTTTCTTTCTTTCTTTCTTTCTTTCTTTCTTTCTTTCTTTCTTTCTTTCTTTCCTTCCTTCCTTCTTTCCTTCTTTCCTTTCTTTTTTTCTTTCTTTCATTTCATTTCTTTCTTTCTCTTTCTTCCTCTTTTAAATCTCTCTCTTTTTACAAATGGAATCTTCCCATGTGTATCCTTTTATTCCTGGATTATTTTAATTGACATGTTTGTGAGATTCATCTGTATAGTGCATGTAAATATAGCTCATTCGTTCCTATTTCTCCATATTTCTTGATGTCAAATCTAATCTTGCTCCTTGAGCCTTTGATAATTTCTAATTTTGGTCAATTATTCACCGTACTGTTCCAAATATTCTAATATATGTTTTGCTGACTATATATGTATTCATGTATATATGTATACATAATAATTTATGTATATATGTATACATAATAATTTATGTATAATATGTGTGTGTATATGTGTGTATGTTTGACAAACATACTCAGGGGTTAGAATGTCAGATTAAGAAAGTATATAAATTTAGCTTCCTATTGTAGATTTAAACTTTGTTCTGCAAATAATAAAGTTGGACACCGTTCGAAGTTTATTTGACAATCTTCTTTTGTAGAATGTATTTTGGTTCTTTTTCAATTTTTGTATTGGTCATCTGTACTTTTCTAACTGGTTTATAGAAGTTCTTTATATATTCTTGGTAACTGTTTTTGAATTTGTAGTATTTATATTGTAAATATCTTTTCCTTTTTATGCATTACCTTCTCTTTTCTTAATAGCATCTTCTGACAAACAGAAAGTTCTCACTTTTAATATTCTAACTCATCAATATTCTAATTAATATTCTAACTTTATTTCATGGTTAGTCATTTTTGTTTCATTTGAAGCAAGCTTTTCTATTCCAAAATGAAGGTGTTCTACTGAATTTTATTTTAAATATTTATTGTTTTATCTTTTGCATTTATATCTACTATTTGCTATCTCTGTGTCTCTCTTTCTGTGTCTCTATCTCTCTGTCTCTTTGTCTCTGTCTCTGTCTCTTTCAGCTTGTGTGAGAGTGTGTGTGTGTGTGTGTGTGATGTTAGATAAAAAGCAAGACATATATTATCTACATGGATATTTAGTTAATTAAGCATCTTTTATTGAAAAGACCATATATATCATTTCCATGAATTGTTTTAAGTATAATAACTTTATGTTTGTAGAACCCACATTGATTT
>RJWT010038267.1:0-12906 GCA_004365215.1 Cuniculus paca
AAAAAAAAAAAAAAAAAGCAGAGACTAGAATTCATGTTCTCAGATGCTCCTGAGCTCTGGTCCTCCCACTTTGCTGCACCCAGAGATTTTTTTTACCTGTTACCTCATGCACTCACAAAAACTGGATTCATAACTTACGGGGATTTGTCAAGCAGTGGAAGGAATGGTTATCATTGTGAACTTCTGGCCCTGCAAATCTAATAATCAAAACTCTTTGGAAAATAATTTTTTTTTCTAAGACAATCATCTTTCAAGTTTCTCTATCTTTATTATCTTAGTTTCACTGGTCTTTATAAAAGTATATAGTTAAAAAATCCTATAGATTTGTATCGAGAATGTTGTTGAATCTAATGTCTAAGGAAGGCTCAGTGAAGAGGGGAGTCAGGATTATTACCCAAGATCATCTGTTCCACATGTTAGATTGTCACCCTGTTCATTTCTGACAAGCATTTTTGGTGATCACGAAATGAACTAAAGCCTGAGACCTACTCCACGACATCAGTACTTCTTGGCCGATGATACACATTGGAATCCCATAAAGAGCTTTTTCAGCACACACCTGCTTGGCCTCGCTCCTGGAAATTTTTATTTAGTTGCTGGCTGGGACTAGGACTAAGGCATGTTTTCAAACTGATGTTCATGGGTAATGATGACGGCCACCCCAGGTCCAGAATTACAAGAGTCAGACACAGCCTAGCAAACTGTGACCTCTCAGCGGTGACAGTGAGACGTGCCCCCGAGGAGGGCCTGGTCTAGATGGGTGGGCATAGGACCAAGGGAAGACCATGTGGAGCATCACAGGAAATGGAAAATCCCAGAGGGCAGCAGTGTGATAAGGGAGAACGAGGTCCCTTTGCTCTTTTTCATTTTCTCCTGGGCAGGCAATGGAAGAGGGAATCAAACAAGCTCACTGAGGCACAGACACCTGCATGATGAAGCTCCCTAGTAGTGTTACCTTGGGAAAATGATTTCACTCCCCCCTTCTCTTCCTCTTCCTTTTTTTTTTTTTTTGTGTGTGTGTGGGGGTGTATCTAGGGCTTTCACACTGAACTACATCCCTAGGCCTTATTTTTTTCTTTTTGAGACAAGGTCTCACTAACTTGCCCTGGCAGAGCTCTAATTCGCAATCTGCCTGCTTCAGCCTCCCAGAGCGCTGGGATTGTGAACGTGTGCCAGCGCGCCCAGCTAACCCACTTCACTTCCCAGTCTCAGTTTCCTCACTAATAAAGTGGGAGGATAAAATCTGTTGGAATAATTAGTCTTCGATCATTATTAATGAGGATTAGGATTATGCAGACATAGGGGCACCGCGGGTTTCAAGGTTCTTGTTCTTGGGAGCCCTTGTATCTCTTTCTAGGAGGCAGGGGGTTAGGTGATGCCCCCCTAAAGCGTAGTTCCTCTTGCCCCTCCTTTGGCTGGGCAGTTGGGAGAGGATTTCACACAGAAGACCAGGCAGCCTCAAACCAGGAACCTTTCCAGTGGTCCTGACTTGAATGTAAATTAATTTCATTCTGTAAGTACCGAGACATGAGTTTTCTTGTCTGCCTGGCTATGCCCTGTCTTTCTCTTCCATCTGCTTGGACTGATGAGTGCTCCATGAACAATTAGGTTTCTTGTTTACAAAGTTGGCTGCACAGGCTAATAGAAGTGATCTGTCCCCTGATTAATTACTTCATTTTTTCTCCTTTTGTTGTGCTAAATAGATGGACATCTTTTCTCCTCCCTACTGCAAAGTGTCTGCATATTGTGGCACCCTTGTCATTTCTCCCTGGGTTAATTACAGGCTTGTGGGCAATGGCACTGCCACTCCACCTGTGTGTGTGTGTGTGGGGGTGGGTGGGTGCGGGGAGCACACATGCATGGAGAGCAACTGAGAAGCATTTAGGAAGAACAAAATTTTTTCTTAAAAAACCTGTCTTAATTCTAAGAGGTAGAATTTTGTAGCTGAAAGGGGCCTCAGGGATCACTTAGCTTAACCTGCTCACTTACTAATGGGGAAATTAAGGTACCAGAAGTGGAGGTCCCAGAGCCAGCCAGCCAGCCAGAAACAGAGGAAAAGCATAATGCAGGTCTCCAAGTGTCATCCAGGTACTCTCTCCACACTTCAGACTGCTCTCTTGGTATTATAAAATCATCACTAGGAGGGATGTTAACCACTGACGACACAATGTTTACCCCATAGTTACCTCCTGACCCATCTAGGTATGTGGAAGAGATAATGTGCTATGATGCTCCACTACATGGCATAATAAAATACAATACAACAAAATAGTAGGAGTCACCACTTATGTGATGTTTATTATGTGCCTAGTATTACTGCACTAAGCCTTTATATTCTTCATAATATTTAATTTGTACAATAACTGTGCAGTATATTCCTATTGTATAGGTGAGGAAAATGATGCCCAGAGAGGTTAAGTAACTTGCCCAAAGTCATACAGTCACTAGATAACAAAGCCTGGAGATGAATGCATAATTAAACAAAAGTTAACTGCTTTGATTTGAAATCAAATCTGGCCTTAAAGGCCTTAAAATCTGGAACTCTTTAATAATTACCTATAACATTTTAACAGGATATCATCTGAAATGTATTAATTGTGGTCCTCTGAACAATCCTAGAAGGCATACACAGATAGTATTATTGCCCCTGTTCTTTTAAGAAGGATTCGGATGCTTAGGCCCTGCACGTTGCTGGCTGCAGGGCTGGCACCACAGTTGCCACTCTGCTGAGGGCTGTCTGTTGGCAAGGACAGCTTGTCTAACAAGCTTCTTAATCTCCAAGGTTAGGTGTCTCTCAGCTCTAAACCCTCATGCACAGCTCTTCCTTCTTGCATCCAGAGTGATTCATGCCTAAATCTCAGTTATTCTGCTACAACGACTTATCAATGCAACAACATTCAGTCAATACTTGCTGAATAAGTGAATGAAAAATGCCAAGTGAGGGCATTTAGAGGTTCAAGTTTCTGAAGGACTCAAAATTGAAACCTGCTGTCAACCCACTGTATAGCACATAAACATATGCCAAAATGACATATAATGATGTTTTTTATACAACAATAACATGAGAAATAGCATTCATAAACAACAATCAGACACTGATAAATGAATGATGGGATAGCCACTGGAAGGAATATTACCTAGCCAATAAAAATGAGAAGACTATTAAAAATGGAAGACTAATGGCATGGAGAAGAATTCGTGATAGGGAAAAAGTCAGGTTACTCAAACAGTTTGTTTAATGTGATTTCATTTAGTTTGCTTGATTTTAGTGAATGTTGCATGCACACAAACATTTAGAAAAAGACTAGGAGGAAAGACAGGAAGTGTTAACTGAGACTATTTCTGGTCGGTAGCATTATCACAATTCTAACTTTTCTCTGTATATTCCTCGGTGTTTTTTTGGAAATGTAAAATACTCCAAAACAGTTATTGAGTGTTTAAAAAGCAAGGTCTTACCCCTGGGATTGGTAAGTGTGGCTTCTGTGGCCTTCCCACCGTCCCCGCAACGAGTGTCATCAAAGGGCAGGCACTGGTCACCAGTCCCCGCCACAACCTCAGAGTTCTTGACAAGGTCCTTCACCACCATGGTGGACTTGATCTTAAAAACCCGCCGGCTGTTGGTATCAGAAAGGAAGACGGCCCCGCTCATGGGGTCCGTGGTCAGGTAGTACTTATGTGCTGGACTGTGACTAGAAAACAAAGACACGGCCAGTGGTGAGTACTTTCTTCTCTCTTACAAGGTGGCGGGAGATGTACAACTTGAATTCTTGGCCTTTGAATCCAAGCAAGAGTCTCCCAGGGATGGTATTTCTACCTCGGGTGACGGCTCTCCAATTTGTCTGACCTGAGGGCTTGGTCTAAGAGGCCCTCCAACCTAACTGCTAATGCAAAAACCTCTTGCTGATGTGGCCCATAGCAAGTTTTCTTAAAAAGTTTATCAGCGAGGTTTGCAATAGGCAGCCTGTCAATCAAGGTAGAAACATGGAACCACCTGACTTTAGAAAACAACCCACTGATTGATCATTTTTTCATGCCTAAATTTTGTAATCTGAACAACTGCTTTTAAGACAACATTATGCAATATATTAACTAGTGTTAATTTCCTATTTTTTTTGAAATTCTGTATCATTTTTACCCTTTTTTTGTTTTTAAAATAAAAACAATAAAAAGAAACACATAGGCCTAAAAGACAAAAAACAAAAAAATGAACAAACGAACAAAAAAATCCGAAGGTGACAAGACATAAAAACCCTTCTCCACAGGAGTTGTATAGCAACTGCCATCCCCATCTCGGGACAGACAGATAAGACAGTAGTAGATCTGACTCCTGGTCATTGTCCACACTGTCTCCTGCCGATACTCATGTTGTCCTTATCGGGGCCTAGGAGTCTCTTTCTTGCAGCCAGATATAAATGAATTGCAAGATTAGTTTGTAATTTGGAGCAAAACCCAAGGAAAAAGAACAGAGGAGCAGTGATGATGAGGGTCTGTTTCAGGAAAATGGTCACAAAGACCAGGCTCAGGTAGAAACTGCAAGGAGACAAGGCACAACCCCTAGCCACAGGGTAGACAAATGCACATAATTAGTCTGGGTTCCAAGTCTAGCTCTAAAATTTGCTGCTTCTGAAACTTGGGCAGGTTACCTGGCCCCTGAGCCTCAAGTGTTCTTCAACTACAAAATGGGAATGTTAACAGCTACCTAGGGGCGTACTGGGAAAATCGTAAGGAATCACGAATGTCAAATATTTAGTACAGTGCAAGGCACACAGGAGGGGCTCCACAATCATAATTGCTGTTTTAATTAGTAGAGATTGGGTCTGAATTTGCATTTGGAACGTCTACAGGTAGGTATTGCTTGTTAAGCCTGAATTTCACCATTCCATGATACTGGTTGACAATTTCTTCCAAGTCTAGGGCATGCTGTGGTTTGATTTATCATTCCCAGGGAGCTAATTTTCAGTTCCCATGTGTGGCCTGATCATTCACCAGGCCCTTGGCAGCATCAGTGGCTCCTTCTGAGTGTCTGAAATGCTTTCCAATGCAAAGTGACCTCTCCCTATCAGATTGGATGGCCTGGTGCTGGCCATGCTTGCTGCATGTGGGGTACACACTCAGCCAGGGGCCTTTGAGTACTGCCTGAGCAGACTTGGAATGCCAGCATAGCAGGCCATTGCATATTCCTTCAGGATGAAGCAAGAGCGCCAGAAAAGTCCCAAAGGGGACTAGTCTACACTTACCAGGTATATAGGTTTGGGTCCTTTGGAAAAACAAAATTTTGTTTTGGAGACTGGAGTTTTTTCAATTACATATGAATGCTGTTATGCCATAATCTTCCAGGGTTCCAGGTCTTTGAGGTCCTTACTCTAGATCCTACCTGCACATCTAGCTTTGGACAGCATCCTTGGGGCCTGGCCCCTGCTAATGGAGCCAGGCATCCAGACCTAAGGCTTTCCTTCCTCTATTTTCTCTCTCTGAATTCAGTGAACATGACATGATTTTTTCCCCTAGCCATTTGCTACCCAATACTACTGTCACCTCCTTCTGACATCAAGGCCAGGTCTCTGTCTGTGGTCAGGGTCATCTTCAGGTCATTCTCCCTGATCTGACTCAGACACCAACATATCATTTCCATTCTTCTCTTCCAGGACTCCTCCTGTCTTACAGAGGAAATGCAGGGCCCTTAGCACTCTGGGCTCTTTTTGGGGTGCACCGTCTTCCTGGCCCCTCTCTTTAGGCACACTATTCTCTGCTAACACCTACAATGTGTCCCTCAGTGTACTTCAGGACCCTTTGCACCTGCTTCCTGCCCTGTCCTCTTCTTTCTATATTCTGCAGTTGTCTGCCCAAAGGGAACCTTTTTTTGGCAAGCCCTCCCCACCTTTTTTCTCAGTATATCTGAGATCCACACTAGTTTGTATCTTGATTACAGGACATTTTTCTAAGGTCATAGCTATTTATATGTCTCTCTCCCAGATCCAACCACCCATACTTGAAGGAAAGAGACCAGATTTTATTCATTACTATATTCCCAGTGTTTAGCTCGGTGCCCTGGCCCATCAATGTTGCTACTTGGTTTAAGTAGATGGTGCTATGGTTTAAATATGAAGTGTTCTTCAAAGATTCACAAAATGAAGGCTTTATCCCTAGAGCAGTGACGTTCAGAGGTGGGGCTTAGAGCGATGACTGGGTTGTGAGGGGTGAATCCATTGGTGTGTTCATAGCTGAATGGTCTATTAGAAAGGAGGCCACTGCTGGAGGAAACAGTCACTGGGGATGTGTCCTTGAAGGGCATGTCCTACCTCCAAACTCTGTCCTGCTCTTTGGCTCTTCCTTGCTTTCTTTGCTTTCTGGTTGCCATGAGCAAAGAGCTTTCCTCTGCCTGGCCCTTCTGCCATGGCGTGTCTGGCTTTTTAGAGATCCTAACATGGACTTCTAAAAACTGTGAGAGAAAAAATAAACCTTTCCTACTGTAAGTTGTGGATGTCAGGTATTTTGTCCCAGAAACAGAAAGGTGACTAACACCAATGGCATCTTTATTTTCAGTTTATTTAGGTGGTATCTGTTTTCAAATTATTTAGTTTTTCTTTTACTTCTCATTTAGGCATGGTGGTAACAGTACAGATGTCCTGTTTATCTTGAAATGTCCCCTGTGACTCATTCTATAATGTAACACAGATTTAATCTTCCCAGATGACACTGATTCTGGCTAAATTAAATACAGTGACCTTAGATCCTGTGCTGCAGTGTTAAAGTGGCCTGATCTTTCAGCTTTCCTGATGACAGCTTGGAGATGGGGTGACTATTTCATTTCTTTGCACATCACTCATGAGAAGCTGGTGCTATCCTCCTAGGCAGAAAATGGTCCCTGAGGGACTATGGTGGGGGCCCTGTCCACTTAGATTAACCCCTCGTGCTTCCAGCTCAGGTTCCCCTGCATTGCCCCAGAGAAGTGTCACTTGTGCAGTTTCTCAGATGGGTGAGTTCCAGGAGAGGGTGGCATTGTCCTAGAGTCTATAAGAGCTGTGGCCACATCTTTTGTGCTCAAGGACAAAACTGAGGTCTGGTGGTCTGTTAAGCATAAGGGAAAGAATACTAACTTGGAATTTAGAAGGTATAGGTTCTACTTGGGTGAAGTCATCTAAATGATCTGAGCTGTAAGTTCCTCAGCTGTCAAATGATTAAGTCCCTGCTCTGTTTTGGTGCAAGGATCAGAAGAAATTATCAAGAGCCTTTTCTAGATTGTGGCACCTTTTGGACATTTTTCAACTAATTTCTTCCTCACACGACCTGGCACTGGGAGCCACACCTGTGCTCCTGATGCCCTCCTGGAGCCCTCCCAGCTGCAGCCTCAGCAACTTAAAGAACAGGGCTGTAGAGACAGCTATCAGGGATATGTATACATGGAGGCGTAGTCTGTCCCAGACGCTGTCTAGCATGTGGTATGCATGGCCTCATTTTTCTCACCAGATAGGAATTTTTGTTTTCTCCCTAGATTTCAGAAAACTGAGACTGAGAGAGGTGAAGTGACTTGACTAAGATCACAAACTGTTAAGTGGCAAGATAGAATGCCAACTCAGATGTGTTAAGACACCAAAGTCTATGTTCTTTTATTTCTTCCACACCACTGATCAGGGCCTTTATTCAGCTGGGGGCATCTGCCCATGTCCTGAGATTCAAACTAAGCATCACCTTATCTATAATCACATTCCTGGGCCCCCACTCCTTCCCCACCAGTAGAACTGGCTGCATCCTTCATAGAGCCTATACTTTTAATATCTGTAATATCTTAGGATATTTTTCTGCTTAGTTGTTTGCCTTATTCAATGAAATCTTTCCATAGCAGGGACTGACTTCAAGTCAGTCCCACTGGGCCAATGTAAAGTAAGTATTCCAGAAAGTTCTGCTGAATTTAAGAGTGAATGAATGAACTGCTGTTTCCCTGTCTCAAGTGTACATAGGAAGCACCCACTGTTAATGATCTGAGATTGATGGTTCTATACATCAGAATCACCTGGAAAGTCTAAAGAAACCCCACACATCTACCTTTGAGAGCTCTCCAAGTGTCTCTAAGGCACAGCCAGACTTGGAAACTGTGGCCTTAGTGCAGTGCTTTTCAAGCTTTAATGTGCATATAACCACTTGGGAGATTTTGCTAAGCACTGATTTAAGTTTAGTAGTTCTGGGGCACAGAATTTCAAAGTCTGCATTTTTGACTAGTTCTCAGAGCATGCCAGTGTTGCTTGCTTACACTCTGACTGGCAAGACCTCAGGATACTATGCCAACCAGAAATACCTCTGGGGCATGTAATGGAACATGATCTACAGCTGAGACTTCATGCCTGGTTCTGTGGGAAGGGACATTTCTGGGCCTGAGACCACATCTGATCCCATTTTGATTCTGAGCCTCATGAGCAGGGCTGAGCACAGAATCTGATCATAGCCCTATTTCTTAAGGGCTTGCATTCTTTTCTGGCTCTTCGAACATAACCTTGTTCCCTCTGAATGTGACATAAAATCTTAGAGGCCTTTAGGGTACCATTCTGAGGTTAATGAGCTGAAGTCCAGACTTACCCTACCTACCTTGTGTGAAATCCCTAGTAGGAGGTAGGAGCTAGGAGTATTTGGAGAAAAAAGTGATCTATTCCTTGCATCTGAGTGAGAATTCTCCTTTCCTTCCTTGACTAAGGTCTACCTTGTTCAAGGGGCACGCTTCAGCCACATCAGGTAGCAGCCCTAGAAAAACCTGATCTCAGAACCAGGGGAAAGAGCTTGAGTGCTGGAGCAACAGACAAACCATTTCCCTATACACTTGATTAAGTGAGCTCAGACAAATTATTCAGCTACTCTGAGCCTCAGGGTTTTTTAATCTGAGAAATGGAGAGGATCACACTCATTTCAAATGATTATTTTGATAACAGAAACTGCATGAAGAATGCAAATCTCTGTGCATCGTGGATGTTGCATCAAAAAATGAAATACTTAATAAATAGTACTTTTTTAGCAAAGCTACTTACCTTGACTATGTCAGTGGGTAATGAAAAAGCTAAGTAGGTGAGATAACAATATTGTCCAGTCCAACCTATGTCCTACAGCTAAAGGCTCTGTTGAGTTACTATAATTTGTAAAGCTAGGTTTGAGGAGTACCTGAAGTCAGGTGAATGTCTAAGAACAGGCTTCAGACATTTGCCCTTGATCCTATGTAAGAGATCTGGGAAGAGGGGAGGATGCTTGCTTCGTGAAGGGTCCACAGAAGACGATGCCAAAGGACCGCTGGCCTCTGTACTGGGCTGCTCAGCACGGTGACTAGCACCGAGGCTGAGGAAGCTACAGGCTGTCCCAGGAGAAAATGCATACACAGGATAAGGTCACCCCAGTGCCATTGCCGGGAACAGCAGAAACAGCCAATGCATAGGGGACAGAATTCTAGAATTTGCTTAATCTACTTAGATAACATATGAAGGTGGATACTGAGGCCTAGAGAGAGGAAGGGATTTGCTAATACAAGGTGCCAGCTAAAATCACAGCTTGAACCCAGGGTTTCTGACTCTTGATCATCTTTAGAAAACTAGAAAGCAGAAAATGCTTCTCCATTTCTCTTCTGTTTCAGTTTACTTTAGTGAGAATTTTGAGCACCTGAGACAATAAATCAAGACAGGGTAGGAATCCAGTTTTAAAAATCATACCACGGATACATCAAAAGGTCACTGAAAAGCACAATCAAGAGAGATTCAAACCACAATCTCTTTCAATTTATAGATGATAAGACTGGAAACCAGAAAAACTGAGTGACCAATCCAAGGCCTCATGGCCCAAGACTCTTCCCAGATGTGCTGGCTGTATCGCAGCTGTGACCCAGGCAGCTACTACCACTGATCGAATGCTTCGGTATTACATGACAGACTTTAACCCAAGATCTTTATGTGAAATGTACTTCTGTGTTTACTGCCAAACTGAACTTGAGGTTACACATCGACACCTAGTTTATCACTGAAGTGATCAGGTTTTGCAGTGAGGGAAAATATCTCTCCTCTGAGAAGTAGGCAGAGTTTCCATTTCTGATAATGCAAACAGTGAAAGTAATTATGTTTTCCTATTTATTCTGTTTGGCTGCAATGAAGCCCACAATCTAATCTGAGATATAATCACAGGTATGTTTCCTCTCTTTTACTTTTGATCCCAATTTCTGTTTACTTTAATACATGTGTCTTTCAGTATAAGAGGATTCAATTATTTTCTTTTAGGAGAAATGGAGGCACATAATCATTACCATATAATAATTATGATAAATAATATTATATGTATTATATTATTGTTGTTATTAGTACTACAGCAACCATTTCTGACGCTCTTCCTTGTGCCTGAAAATATTGAACACTTTGTAAAACCCCTTTGTGATCCTTATAATAATCCTTTAATGGGGAACTGAAAAACAAGTGAGAAATAATAACTCTGAGAGATGTCATAATCCTTTCACAGCCAGACAATCAGGAAGCTTCAGTGTTCCCATCTGTAAATTGGATGTCATCATGGGTAGCTAACTCACAGAATGGTTTGGGACAAAATGCTACAATTAATGTAAATTGCATAACTCTCTGCTACATACTAAATATTGTATATGTCAATGATTATCTTCAAATAATAGACGTGATTATTATATAAATGATATACCTGCTTATACAGAAATTCAATAATTACTGGCTTTAGGGTCTGTCTGACTTTTACCTCTGTTTGTTACCACCCCACACATTCCACTAGGCTCTGAGCCATGTCTGGATAACTCACAGTCATCTGTGTCCATACGCATCACAGCTCTGACTGCCCACGGTTAATTTTAAAATCATCCCAGTGTATGCAAGGTCAGGAGAATCTGTTACTGAGGAGTCAGATGAATGCCACAATGACAGGCATCACTTCTTTTGGTACATCTTGACTAGACCCTCTCCTGCTGGCTGCAGTGTCACTGTGAGCCCATGTGATGGACACATCTTCTCTGTGATAAAGCGCCATTTGGGGGATGGCTCTCTGCAGGAAGTCCCTATGCCCTTCTCTGTTCTTGTTGGCAAACCCTGGTGGGAGGGGTGGAGCTCCCTGGCATCTCAAAGATGTGGTACCTGGAATGCCACAGGCATACAAATGTGAAACCTGTCTACTTCCAGATTGTTCACCGGAGATAGTCTCAGGACTTCCCATCATGATTACCAAAGTCACTCAACACAGTCTGGATGATGTTCTCATTTATTCCAAGGGTTCAGCAGACTGTAGCAATAAATTATTTCTTTATTACTTCAGTCTGTCAGGTCCACAGACCACAGGGTAACTGCCCAACTTTGTTTCAGATTCAAGGAGTTCAGGTTTTCACCCCCACCCCACCATTATTAATAACTTCCTGTCACTGCAACCGATCACCCCCAATCTGTTCCAGTCACACAGGGCTCCTCTGCCAATGAGCCACCTGGAATTGACATGTGCGGCTTACCATACAACATGCAACAAGGCAGGGGAGAGACAGGAAATTCTCCACTGGTTCGCTTACCTATGTCTGAAATCTTTATTTCTGACAGAAGACAGGAGAGCAGGGAATAGAAGAAAGAATGAGGTGTTAGCAGCAGGGTTAGAAGTATTATTAGCAGCCTGAAAACTTGACAGCAATGGTACTGTACAATACTGTAATAAATATAGACTTAGCGGCTATGACACTGATATATCTTATATTGGATATTACTTGTCAGTGAGTCCACTTACAAGCGGATACGTATCACAGAAAAGCCATGGCTCCACCTGCACCAGCACTGCTGACTCGGGAAGAAGACTAGTGTGACACATTCTGCGGCTGTAACAAGGGCTGAGACAGGGACTGGAACAGCCACTTCTCTTCCCCATACAGACACACACCCAGTCACGCAGAGACTTGCTGCTCTGCGTCTCTGCATGCATGCTTCCCTGCAAACATTATCGAAACACGAGGTGCCTAAAACAGCCTGCTCAGAACAGGACACTGAGTTAGAGGTATACCTTAATGAGAAGGGAGGCAGAACATAGGCATAGGGGAAAAGACAGAAGGGAAAGCTATCAGAATGATAACATATTAATTGAATTTTCTCTTCAAATTTCACATATTCCTCCCTTCTGAATTCACTGTCTCACACGATCCTCCCAACGATTGTGGGAATATGGGGTCGCTTATCTGAAAGATGCAGAAATGGAGGCTCAGAGAGGTTAACTGTTTTGTCCAAAGTTGTACAGCTTCTCTGCCAACGTGAGCTGACCCCCTGGTCCATGGCTCCTTCTATTGTGGTTCATATTCATAGCAGGATGAAACAAGTACACTCAACGGTTCTTTCTTCCTTAGCAGAGCAGCTGTACAACTTTGGACAAAGCAGTTAATCTCTCTTGGCGTATGCCAGTCAACCTCATAATAGAGAGAAGATGGGCAGAGAATATTCTACTGGCGGCCCACTTCTCACTCGGCCTGATGGTTGATTTTCTATGAGCACGCAGCATATGAGCTTCCCCAGTTTGTCTGGTGTATGTGTGGTAGGGCTGCGGGACCAGGGGAGCTGGAAGAGGGGCACTTACACTTTCAGGGCACAGGTGGCTGTGAGGCAGCCAGCAAGCCTTGCCCTCCTTTCACATGTATGTTGCAGAATCAGATTCTTTAACAGAGTATAACTTTACAAGGCACTAAGACAGGGGACAATCCTTTGGTGAGACACAGCTGTGTAATGGCCTTCTGGATTAGGTCCACCATTCTAGGAACTGGACCTTGGACAAACTCTTTAAATTCTTCAAGCCTCTTCTTTCTCATTTATCAAAGGGGACAATGATAAACACCTCGCAGAACTGTTAGACAGGAGGCTGGCAAACAGGAGGAGCCAACCTATTCCCTGCCCACTTTGGAGGAGGTTC
>RJWT010038268.1:0-12897 GCA_004365215.1 Cuniculus paca
AGGGCGATCCCCGTCATCTTTCACTAGGCATCTGCTAAACACTTCATTTGCATCTATTCCTAGGGCTGATCTATGTAGATTTCAGCTATGTCTATTTATTCCAACCACAAGGCTTCTTCAGGGCTAGCGCTTTCTTAGCGACCCTCATTACCAACTGTCCCAAGCAGTTGGCTGTTCTGTGTACTGTGAAGCTCGAGGACTCTAGGAGGCAGCTTTAGGCCTGTGTGCTGGGAACTTCGCATGCCCACTTTCTTCTTTACTTTTTTTACATGTTGCTGGCCCTAAGGAAATTCCTTGAGCTATGCCAAGCCCTGAGCACCATCTGGGAATTGAACAGATAGATGCTTCTTACTTTCACCCCTAAATCTATAATGGAATTCTTTCACATATCCTGTTCCAAAAGACTTGGTATGTGTGTGGGTGTGTAGAAGGAGATGGGTGAAGTGGGAAAGTAAATGACAGGAGCACTCCTCACAGGGAACTCAAAGGTTCAAGTTTCTTCCTTCCCACTTAGCAATCAGGGTGCCTTAGTTTTCAGTAGCATAATGCCCAGTGTGTTTCCCTTTGATGTCTTCTTCCCTTTGATTCAGTTTCCTAGACTATAGGATATGTAGAATATTCTACAGCTTACTGTGGGTGGAGATTGAAATAAAACCATCTTTGAATGACTACGTGAATTCTTTTAAATCTTTACTTATAACATAAACTCTGTCTTGACTCCCTCAGAGTTCAGAATGTCAATGCCCTCAATCCAAGATCAACAGAAATGCACGTGTAGTTGAACAAATTGGGTTTATTACTCAATGCAGTGAGGTGGTGCACATAACACAGGGGATTGGGGTATTGTTGGTAAGAGAGTGCTAGAAGGGATGCAAGGGTTGTGTGCTTGTGTTAAGAGATTTTGGGAAGGATTAATGAAATGGCGTTTTGCTGTAAATTGGTACTATCAGGAAGTAAGGTAATTCTGTGATTGGATATCTTACTTCATTTTATCTATAAGTAGGGTGACTCTGCAGAGGTTAAAGCTGTAATCAGTAAAGAACCAGCAATCATTCATTTAAGCCAGGAGGCAGAGACCAGGGGCATTTTTGTGACTTTGACAATGTTCATGTTTTTGTTCAGACATGCTTACAAAATAGCCTTGTTTTTGTCTTGATCCATCATCATCTCAGAATAGCCTTGTCTAATGTTGATGATCTATGAAATTATCTATGTTTAACTGGATGCTTATTTGTAAATGCAAGCTTCTAGGAAAAACCAAGGCCAGCCTGATAGCATCAAGCCAGCTCCCAAATGTCAGGGACTGCTGTTTTTCTTTCTCACTACTACATACAAGTTCGAAAATCCAGTGTTGGTTCCCAAATGGATTTTAGGGTTGCAAAAGCCAAGAATAAGGCATGTAGGATTTCCTATGTTCTAAAAGTCTAGCTCCCAACAGAGGGAAGAACTTTAGGTATCAGGAAATCCTGCAGAAAATTACATCAATTAAAATATTAAAACATTGCCCTATCTGCACAGTGACATTACCAGATGATAGGTGCTATGATGGAGATAGCACTGTGAAAGAGAAACCTAACACAGATCTTCCTGAAAGAGATGACCTTCAAGCAGGACCTTCCCAATAGAAAAAGGGAGAGGGGAAGTATAGGGCAGAAGGAAAATCTGTATTGGTCATGCTGGGGAGAGACTAGTTTGTTATAGGTCTTGTCTTTCTCACAGACCCTTCCAAAAACAAACCAGGAAATATCACCCCCGTTTATAGCTTATTGAATAGAAAGTGTTTCCTGACTGCAAAGCAGCCAGGTAGTAGCTTTCTCAGAAACCTGGGGATTGGCCCTGTACATAAAGATAAGTTGGGCCAGTCAGACTTCTCAGGAATGTCAACTGGGAAATCTCAAGACCAAGAGGCAGTGTAGAAGCTGGAGGGAGTCATAGAGAGTCAGGGTTAAGGGGAAGCAGTGATCCCAAGCAGAGAGGTGGCAGGTTAAAGAATAAGAAATGGGATGGTTGTGAGAGACAAGGCACATGTAGAGAAGATACCTGACAGCAGCTCAGCTCTGTTTTCATAGAGCCACACAGTGGAAACTGCTCACTCCTAAGGTTCCTCCTTTTCTACACATGGAATCTGACTTGACCCTAATCTCTGGTCCTGGACTTGAGGCCTTTTGCTATTCCTCACCACTTCATGTATGTACTTTCAATACCACTCATGTCCTCCCCCATATTTGAGTTCTTCGGAAGAAGCCAGTTTAAACAATAGAGGGAAGCAGGGACCAGACCAGGTGAGTGCTGTCTGCTAAGACGTGGGTTTTATAAATGCCCCCAAATAACTTGTTCAACTTCTTTTTGAGTTTTTGAGACCGAGTCTTGCTATGTGTTCTGTGCTGGCCTTGAACTTACTATGGTGCCCAGGCTGGCCTCAGACTCAAGGCACTCTTTCTGTCACATCTTCCCAATGCTAGGATTACAGGCATGTGACACTGTGCCTGCTAGAACTTGCTCCATTTGAAGTGACAGAAAACCAATTCAATTTGACTTAAAATAAAATTGCCATATATCATGTCACATAACTGAAAAGGCTGAAGTAGTTGACTTCAGGCATGCCTGGATTCAGTATCTCAGATGATGTCAGTAAGACTGAGTCTCTCCCCATGTCTTTGCTTTGTTTTCCTGTGTTCTTTTCATTCAGGCCACTCTCCTATAGGTTCATATACAATGGATAGTGTCATCTCCTTGGTTACACTGGCAAATGTCTTGGGAATAAGGATCGAATTTACTTGAATTAGGAACCAATCCCTGAAGCCCATTCTGAATAGGAACCCATGCCACAGCTGGTAGAACCTGATGGATTGGTGGGATTAACCTTGCTCAATTTCATGGATAAGAGGGAGACCAGAAGCTGGTCAGGCAAATTTAGCAGATGTTCACCACACTATCAATATGTGTACAAGTGTGTTTTAAAATGCATTCTTCAGTTCCATCTACCAGAAAGAAAGTATCTAGAGAAGAGGAAAAAAATATGCATGATTATTGTGGTGGTTAGGGTGGAGCGTCAACTTGATTTGCTTTGAGATCTACCTGAGGAATTGGTGGAGCACACTTGTAGGTGTTTCTGGATGTGTATGGAGTGGCTTCAAGGTCTATGTTTTGGTCACTGGCCCCTTGCTTTCTGGCAGTGTTTCCCTGTTCTTGGCCTCCATGAGCTCCACTTTGCTTTGCCCTTCTCTCATGATGTTTCTGACTTGGAGTCAGCTGATCATGGACTGAATTCCCAGAAACTATGAACCAAGTTAAACCTCTACTCTTAAATTGCGAGTGTAGGGTTTCGTGTCTCCGTGATGAGAAAGTGTATTAGCACAGTCATTATATGGTCGTAACTACATATTTAAATGAAAATAGATTCAAAAGCCAATACATATTCTGACACACAATACACAATGTGATCTGTTTTTATTATTTTTAATATTTCAAAATAATTTTGGAATTTCATATAGTCAGTAGGATACAATAATTAAAAGGGCCTTAGGACCATGAGAAAATGAAGTTTCGTATGAATTGAAAGCATAGTAAAGCAGGATAGGTCCTAGAGTTGAAAATATTGAACCTGATTATGCCATTGTATTAGCCAGCTTTCCTGTCACTGAGACAAAATACCTGACACTCACAACTTAAAGCTGAGCTTTCTTTTAGCTCACAGTGGATTCAGTACATGGTCACTGGCTCCAAGGCAGAAATGATGAAATTGTAGGGTAGAGGAAAGTTGCTCATCTCGGGGAAGCTGGGAAGCAGAGAGGGAAGGGAGAAACTGAGGACAAGAATACACCTTTTCAGCTAATTCCCTCAGTGACCCACCACCAGCCTCACCTTTCAATAGTATTCCCAGTCATTAATGGATCAATCCACTGAGTGTAGATCTCCATGATCCAGTCAGTTTCCAAACACATGAGACTCTGGGGGGCTTTATACATCTAAAGCATAACACTCTGCCCCTACCCCAAAAAGGCTCATTTTCATCTCATTATGTAAGTTGCATTTTGTCTATCCCCTAAGTAAAGTCCCTAAAGTCTTAACAGTTTCTGCATTGCTAAAGGTCAAAGTCCAAAGTCTTTTTTTTCTTATTTTTTATTTTTTAAAAAATTTTTTATTTTATGCTATATTATGTTTGACTCTATACTGTTTTCTTTTGCTTTTTTCATTCTGTTCTGTTTTGTTTTGTCCTATTTTCTTTAAAATAAAAAAAAATTTTATTTTAAAGATAATAAAACCCAACAAAACAAAACAGAATAAATTCAGTCAAAACACAGCAGTGAAATTGGTACAGAATATCTAAGCAGGGTAATGGGAAAAGAACAATAGCTACTATAGTGTATGTTGTTATCTTCACAGTAGTTTTCCATTCCATCAGTTATAGCAAAATCAGACCAAAACAAAACAGAATAAAACCAATCAAAATAGAATATTGAGTAAAGAAAAAAAATTAATAAGAATAAAACAAAACAGTGAGAACATTATTAGACTTTAAAAACAAGACGGAAAAAAAACTCCATATTTACCATATTGCATATCATTATCCTTCCTATACATGCTCAGACTGTCAACCCCATGCCTGTAAATTCAACCTAACAATACAATCCTTCAGGTGCTTTTTGTACCTCAATTGCTATTAGCTCAGGTGGACCTCCAAACCAGCTGGTGGCTTATGGGGTGAGAGGGTTTTGGTGATTTTCAGCCTGCATGCTGGTAGGCTTACAGGAGACATTGACTTCTTTCTCTTCCTGGGTCCCACACAGTCTGTGCAGCTTATCAGAAAGGCTGGCTAGTTGGATCCTTGATCCGCTCCTCCAGGTCCCAGCATAGCTGATTCTCGGGAATTTCTGGCTTTTCCTTGTCTTCCGGGGTCCTGCACTATCTCAGTCCAAAGTCTTTTCTGAGACTCAAGGCAAACTCTTTGCTGTGAATTCCTGTGAAAATAAAAAAGAAAGTCAAATATTGCCAACATACAATGGCATAGGGTAAACATTCCAAAACAGAGGAAGAAGGAGCTAGAAAGGAACTGGACCAAAGCAAGACTGAAACCCTTAATTTTGAAAGCTTCATGTTTAGTACCCTGTGTGGGTTGTGACAAGATGTTAGCTCCAAAGGGCTTGGGCAGCCTCACCCTTTTGGGCTTGCTGATTTCAGCCCATATGGCTTCTCTGAGTGGCTCTGCTCACTGCCTGTGGCTTTCTTCAGTAGATGATTCACACTCATGGCATTTCCAGCTTCCTCGGGTATCCACTGTATCTCTGACTTTACTCTCACAGCTTCATGTATCACCCACTTAGGTGCACATTTCCTGACCTCCTAGACCTCCCTTCAGAATCTGAGTAGCAGCCTCCATGATTACACACCTCTTTCATTTTCCATGCCTGAGAAAGCAGTGTCACATTGGTAATGCTAAGGTTTGCTGAAGCTTGCTTGAGCAGTAGGTAGGGGCAAAAATACACCCTCCTTTGTCACACTTTCAGTGACTCACCTCCAACAAGGCCACACTTCCCAACAGCACACCCAGCCGTAAACTCATCAATGGATCTATCTATTGATGAATATTGTGCCCCCATGATTCAACTGCATTCCAAACATGAGACTTTTGGGGGACTCTCTAGATCTACACCATAATATCCACCTATGTATTTGAGTCATTCAAGCCCTCTGGGCTTCAGAACCTGATTGAGAATAGATCTCTTATGGAGCTATTGGTGAGGATTACATATAAGACAAGATGTCTGAAACGTAAGAGATGCTGACAGTAGTGGTTATTGTTATTTGGAGCCTGCTTCATGGCTACATGGACCAGTAAGCCAAGATTTTCATGGTTTCAGGGAGCACACACAGGATCATTTCTGATTCCCTGGTAGGCTACTCTACCCAAGTCTATACTCAGGTGATCCTAGGCAGTGATGCTGAGCCTCAGAGATGAGTGCACAAACTGCAACCCAAAACCCACTTATTTATCACATGGTCACTGGCTCCAAAGCAGAAATGATGAAATTATAGGGTAGAGGAAAGTTGCTCATCTCAGGGTAGCCAGGAAGCAGAAAGGGAAGGGAGAAGCTGAGGACAAGAATACACCTTTTCAGTTAATGCCCTCAGTGACCCACCACCAGCCTCACCTTCCAATAGTATTCCCAGTCATTAATGGATCAACCCACTGAGTGTAGATCTCCATTATCCATTGCCAACATTGCAATTAAATCTGAATACTAAGGATTTAGTTTAGAACAAAAAAACCTCATACATTAACATATTTTATCTTAAAAGAAAAACATATGCTGTAGGTTCACCACCACTGTCCTGGGGGAAGGAAAATGCTGGTTGAAATCAGTTGATAGCACCTGGAAAACTACAGGTTGAATTCAGCAGGTTAATAATTATCTGAATCCAAAATGCTATTTACAATTAGGGAAAATAGACACCAAATAGATTTGAAACTTCATTTTCCTAATTGGCTTGTGCATGTGGTTAAATCCACCTGTTAATTGCATGCTAAGATCTTATACCTAGGAGTATGTAAAGCAGGTGTAGAAAGTGGGCCGTACATGTATATGTATGCACATGTGCACCCCCATGATTTTTGTGAGAAAAAAGAACAGTGGCATTGCCAAGGAGGCCATGCATCCAGGAACAGAGGCTGATGATCACCTGGTGGGTAATGAGATCCTTATCAAACCTGTGACTGTTACCTGGGAAGGACTGAGGTTCTTGGTCCCACTTGAGGCTGCTGCTGCAGTGGCTGATCACAGTAGAGTGTTGGCCTAGAGATAGTGGTTAAATGGTGAATTTGTAAGATGACTTTGAATGGAAACTAACAGCAGCTAGTGTTATGAGAGACGGTAGGAACTTGGCTCATGAGCTAACCACTGAGTCATCTATGCAGGGGTGCGTCTCCTGCCTCCCTCCAAGTCAAATGTGCGATCAGCAGGACAGAACGGGCTGCAAATTAAATCCCACATGGCCACCAGGAAATTCTTTCATTGATCATTTGTGTATCCTGCCAGAGGGGAATGCAGAAACATGGGAGACATAGTCTTGGCACCTAGAGTTTTTGGAAGGTAAAAATGTCAAATTTAAGGCTTATGATTAGTGAGTGCTGATAGCTTCCAAGTTCCATATTTATGGATCAGTAAGACACAATGAAAGTTTGCTCACTCATTCATTTACATATTCTTTCCACTCTTTCTTCCTCTTAGAAACAGAAACATCTTTGAACAAAAGTAGAAAATGGAGGGACAGAAACATAGAGGTATCCCAAACCTCAGTTGATGCTTTAGTATATAATTGGTTATAAAAATATAGTTCTGGGTGTCCTAGAAGAAAGAAAACAAACTGTTTCTGATAAAGGGAGACATACTAGCGCATATAGCAAGAAATGGTTTCTTGTGATAATTTCCATAAGTAAATATCAAACAACTATGTAAGTTCTTGCTCAGTGGTATTCTAAGTATGGTGCCCAGACCTGAAGCAGCAGCAGCAGCAGCAGGAGGGGCAGCAGTAGCTAAGGACTCGTTGGAAATGCAAACTCTCAGTCTCCACCATAGACTGCTAAATTAGATACTCTGGAAATGGGGCCCAGAAAGTTGATTCAACAAGCCCACCATCAGGGGTATCTGGTGGATGCTCAAATTTGAGAAGGACAGTTCTGAACGCGCTCGAATGTTTATTATTACTCTAAAGCTAGACTGCTTTCTTCAGCAAGTCATCAGCAATTTGCACATGTAAGCCACCCATTTCTTGGCTTTCCCAATGCCTATGGTCTTCATAATACCTTGGAATAGGGATGCCAGAACTGTCTCTCACCAGCTCCATTCAACACCCACTTGTTTTAAGGAAGACAATGGCTATTTTGAGGAGACATTCTATTAGAGTTCTTTTCACCTTCAGGCATGTAGTAATGTAACATGAATATTCTTCATTTTCCTAAGTTGCATATCTTTGTCAGTATTGTCAGGAGAAAAACCTATAAATATAACTAGTATAATTTGTTTTTGTTTTTTTCTTAACTGTGTGGCTTTTCATTATATTAGAGATAGAAATTTAATTTACAATCTAGTGAATACAATAAAAAATTCGATTTCTCCACAACATCTTTGTATCTGTCTATTCTCTTTAGATACAGTGTTTGGGAAAGATGTCAGTTCTTCTCAAGTTTATATATAGTTTAATGAAATTCCTACCAAAGTCCCTGTAAGAATTTATGCTAAAATTTCTAAAAAAGACAATGGAGTTGAAATAACTAGAAATATTTAGGAAAATAAAAAGGAAATGAGTGAACTTAGTGAAATTTGAGTGAACTTAGTGAACTTTGAGTGAAATTAGTCTATCCAGTTTCAAAATTTATTACCCACCTACACTAATCATGACTGTGTGGTATTGAACAGAAAGAACAAAGTGGCATTGTCCTGGATAGAGTGAATTAAAGAACAAATATCAACGATAGCATGCATGGTATTCTGTTTGACATTGGCGAACAGTTTAAAATGTTGTAAATACAGAATCCCTTAAGATGTCTCCATATTGTAAGATGATTTTGGTGAGTCTGTGTAACATGATAAACCTGGATACAGTACAAAAATAGTGTGAATTCAGCACTCCAGGAAAGGATCAGATAGTGACTGGATGCATATTTGTTGCCAAGGACCATGCTAACATGGCTTACATGTATTCTCACTTAATTTTCCTAACAACTTTGTAAAGTGGATGGTTTTACTCTTTCTTTAAAGAAGACTGAAACCCTAAGAGGTTAAACAACTTGCCACATGTCATGCAGTTACCACATGTCTAAATTCAAGTCTATCTGTCTCCTAAATCTTTTTCTCAATTACAGTCTCAGTTACAAAATTATTAGATAATTTTATACCTATTGATGCCATTTGGCAGATTAATTTCATCTTTCAAAATAAATTTTTTTCTTTTCTCAGTTAAATTTATTTTTTAACTGACACATAAAAACATAAAAACTGTTTTATGTTTACACACTTACATGGTCGCATGTGGTGTTTTGATGCATGTATGCATTGCATAATATTTAAACTAGGTTAAACATATCTATCTCCTCAAACATTTATTATTTCTTTATGGTGAAAACATTAAAAAAGTTTCTTCCATTTTTTTGGACATATATAGTATATTACTATAGTTTGTAGGCACCTGCTGTGCAGTAGAACACCAGAACTTCTTACTCCTGTCTAACTATAACTTAACCATTTCTTTTTACCTGTAAGTGTATCCAGGAGGGAGATGACTGGATTGCCCACTAAAGCCAAGATGCCTACCTGGGGCAGAGTGTCAACTACTAATAAGCACAGGAATCATCTTGGGGTTAGAATGAGTGGTTCTCATCATGATTCTCAAGATTGCTTGAGGATTACAGACACTGAGGGTATTGCTCAAAAGTACTTATTTCCAAGCCACATTAGGAGATTTGATTCATTAAATTCTGGGAAGGGTTAGAAAACTTTTATGCCCCGAGAAATTTGTAGCATAAGGTAAAATTAGGAAACACTACCTTATAAGAACTTTTGATGGAGTGACTGCTACCCTGAATTTGAAAAAGGACCTTGGAGTTTTAGTGAGAATGGTAGGGGTGAATTTATGCCTTCAGGAGCAACCGACTTTCATGAGCAAATGTTATTTATATGCCTGAGTATAAGTGAAAACCTGAGTATTCCACTAACCAGGTTAGGAACAGGAAAAACAAAAATGAAACTGAAACCTCATAGGTATTTCAAGAAAGAAAATTCATGTCAGGACTTGCAAGGATTTACAAAACAAACCAGAGAAAGGTCAGGCTATCCAAAGGGTTGTAACTGCAGGAGGCCACCCACAGCTGGAGGAGAAAAGGAGGAATAGAGTGATCCAGAACTAGGAGTCTGCTGAGGTGTCTGCTTTGGAGAGGACCCCAGGCTCAGATACTGCTGGGATGCTGATGTTGGATAACATTGGAGGAGGGAGGGAAAAAGGAGAGAGGGAAAGAGAGAGTGAGGAAGAGAGAGAAAGAGAAAATGAATGATAACTTCTGTTTGCTCTTTGCTCTACATTGCCCCTCACTGGCTGACTCTGATTGGAATTAGAGTCCAGTTAAACTGTGACATGGGAGATGGGAGAGTGGGAGCTGCAGCTCGCAGGGGTCCAGTCTCTTGTGATGTAGAGTAGAACCTAGATGGTTGGCACAGGGCTGAGTGCCAATGTCAAATAAATAATCAGCTGCAGGGTCCAATTGATATGATGTCATCACCCAAGGTAGAAGGTAGGTGGGAGAAAAAAATAAGTCACCATTTAAAGTAAGGGCTGGTTTGCATTTAGGGTTATTACAGTTGTGTTCATTTTACTCATGAGTAGTGGTTACTATTACTCTGTATGACATAGTGTATGACTTAACGCATAGAAAGTCAATCTATTATTCTGGTCTAAGCCAAAAAGTAAAAAATAGCAGCATTTTTTTTTTTTGCATAGCTCAGACATTTAAAAAAACTTTGAATTGACTGCCAAATAGTAAGATTATATTTCACTAAAAGTCAAGAATTCCAGCTTGTCTTGAAAAGTCAGAACGTTGGGCAACATCTGAGTTGCATTTCAAAGTGACCCCAGGTCACCTAAAAGCAATAGATCCAACTGACCAAGGACCGAAGCCATGAACCAAAATAAATATTTCCTCCTTAGAAACCTCAAAGTGGTCATAGGTGGCAAAAGGAGGACAGCAGCAGCCCTGCTTTGATAGCATTCGTCTTTCTGTGTGTGCCTTCCACCACGTGCCTGGTTTCTAAGTTTGTTACCAGCTGTTGTAACAGACCACTGCATTTTTAGTGTATCGCTTTGTAAAGCTGCAGTGTACAAGGTTATAAAGGTGAGAAAAGAGTACAGTCTGTGTCTAGGATAATTTACCTCTGTTTGTGTGCCACACTGAGACAGAATATTGACAATGCCCATCACGATGATGAGGATGAGAATGATGAATGAACCAGGCAGCAACATCCAGGCGTGAGTACCGACCGCCGGTAACATGGGAAAGTCTCTGCTGCCCTAAAACTTTGCTGTTCACTGTGACCAAAATGGCTCATTGGTGGGGCTTTGGTTTATTTCTTTAAAAAAAAAAAGGTTCTAATTTTAAACTTTTTTGGGATACTCTATATAGCACATCCTTACAGAAAAGAGAAGGATCACAGATACGTATCATCCTCTCTCTTGTTTTCTCTGTTACTATGGAAACACTTCACCAATAGCTAGGTGACAATCCTGCACTCTAAGTTATCTTGTAGCTAGGTAAGCTTTGATTAGGAACTTTTCCAAGACACTTTCTTCACAACATCTTGAAGTTCTTCTCTGCTTTTGCTCCTAAGGTCTTAAGAACTTCTTGAGCACAGTTGACTAGTTGGATGAATGTTTTATTGGCATTCTGCGGAAACAGACTAAAGTGAATTTGTTCCTGGCTTTTCAGTCCAAATGGGTAAATTTCTTACTGGGGCTTTACTCTCCATCGCGAAGTAGCGAGTATAACAAAATGACCACAAGAGGGCGCCAAAGACAAAAGTATGATGCTATTTACTCAACAGACACTATCTGAAAACGGCATAAAAGGGGAGGAGGGAGATCTGAAGAGGGCGAAGAAGGCAAGGAAGAAAAAAAAGAAAGGATGAACTCACTGACAGAGGGCTACAGATTCGTTTATAGTGTTGGTAGCAAAGTTTTAAAATTACAGAACCAACAAAATCTGCACACTATTTAACCAGAGTCTGCTGTAAAAGATTTTAGAAAGGAACTTAGTTATTCAGAAGTAAGGTTTGTATTTTGCCTCCAGACCCGAAAAACATTTGTGGGAGAATCCACCCCTTCGCTTTGAAGGCTGAAGGCGATGTATTTCTCCAGCTCAAAGTAAAGATAACTCCTGAAGTTTCCACGCTGCAGGGTGCAGGTCAGAAGGGCTGAGACAGTACTTTTCTTCCACAGCCTGGTCCTGCCTGGCATACTTCTAGGAGAAGGAAGAAATTTGATTTCAATCTACTTAAAGTGCACAGGGGCCGTGTAAGGCAGCACTTGTTGTTTTTTGTTTTTCTAACAAACGAGATGAATCTGCATCATTTCTGCAATGCTAACAATATTCTGGAGGTGAAAGGCCTTTCACAGTCTCATCATTGTGAGACTTTAAAAAATTGTTCCAGAATACTCGCTTGATTGTTGGAAAATTAAATCTCTTTGTCTCTCCTTTCCCAATAGTTTATTTTTACAAACAGCTAAAATGCTAATCTTTATTAAAATAAGTGAATTACAAGGAAGTTTGTGGTCTGTGATAGAATATTTGGAATTTTTATTAACTAACACAGGGATTTAGCTTGAGTTTTAAAAACCGAAAGCATAAAGTAAAAATTGCTTTTAAAAAAAGGAAATGGAGCTCTTTCTATGTGTGCAAAATTTCCCAAAGAAAACAGAGGAAGTCAGCATATAAATAATCATCCATAAACAAGTCCAAAAGGACCCTGAAAACCTGGGCTGACCTGTCTTCTTGGATACCTAGAAAGCACAAAACAGACTCACTTGAGAGGGTGAAATGATCTGTCCAGTTGGGGGACTGGGCCTGGAATGGGAGCTCCTGCCTCACTAACTACGTATATATTCTTTCCCCCTTTCTTTTCCTTCTGTTTTTGGTGATTGCGTAATAAAAAGTTGTGCAGGTGGAATTAGTGAAGCTTCACAAACAGTCCCACAGATAGTGTTGAGCATCAGAAGCTGATTCCACGGGACTGCTGAACTGTTGCTTGAGAAGGGGAGGGCACAAAGTTGGGGCAGATGGGCACCTCATTACAGGGACGCGCTGCGAACCCGGGCCTCCAGGGGTCTGGGCTTGGATGCAGTGGTGACAAGTGG
>RJWT010038269.1:0-12923 GCA_004365215.1 Cuniculus paca
GAAAGAAAGTTAGGAGAGCTGGATGCCTGAAAACTCTGGAAATTCATAGACCAGAACAGGGAAGTATATGGAGCTCTAAGAGGAAATCTGTACTCTATTATCCAGCATATCCTCTCTTGGTAGCTCATGTGCTATCTAAAAATCACTACCAGTGTTGCTCCTAACTACATGAAGAAACTAACTAGTTAAGAGGTCATAAAAACTCTTGCTTCCCTGAGTAAATATAGTCTTCCTAGTATAGGAATTTTCATTTCAACCTTTCTCGTTATGCAGAAAATTGCTCTACCTACACATGGTTCCACTCCTCCTCTGAAGACACAGAAAACAACAAAAGAGAACACACACTGGCATATCTGCATATTAATCCTTTCCTTAAAATACCAAGGCTTTCCCTACAAAGCACCTTTTAGAATCATTAAACACAAATGCTAAAATTACATTATCTAAATGACACCTATAGAATTATTGCAGCTTTACATTTCTTATTGGAAAAGAAAAGAAAATACTATTTAGAAATACACACAAGTTCATACCTGATAAGTGCATCTGGAACTACAGGATTTTTATTACTACATCCTTTAAGGCTACCACAGAGAATAACAAAATTCACTGTGTTTATAAATAATACCTGAGTTGCCTAGAAGGAAAAAAAAAAGAAAAATATTATCAAAACTATTTTATTGTCTTTATCACTTAAAACTCCAGAGACTAGAGGTCTTTTATAAATAAACTACTTAGGGAGTCCTTTCTCAACTAGTAGTTACAATAATGACCCCCTGTAGCCCTTTTCTCTTTTCTACCTTAACCTCAGTTAGAGCTCCAGGCTCTAATCTCCCTTTTCCCTTATCTTAATCTTTTCACTTCTAAAGCCCAGCTTTTGAAAATTATGGCAGCTAATTTAAGTAACTTTACTAATCCACAATGGCGAGGTATTAGAAGACAATAATTTAGGGTAAGAGCATAACTCAGTGGTAGAACCCTTGCCTAGTATGCACAAAGCTCCAAGTTCAATCTCCAATGCCATACCAATACACGCACACATGCACACAAGCACATGTGCAAAAGAGGGAAAGGAAGAAAGAAAGACCCAAATTAAAGAACATAACATAGTATTAAGGAAAAAATTCTTCAAGGAAAGAAAACAAATCTCAAAACTGGAGTAAATCCCCCTTTTCTAGATTACTTTCCAAAACACATTGTATTTACTAACCTTTGGGTCTTTTTGATTAAGAGTCACTGCCAAGGTAAGGCCATCTCTTGAAAAGGAAGAAAGTAGAGCTCCTCTTGACTTTACTGATTCACATCTGGGAATCAGACTACACAGAAGATGATCTTGTTGTGCCCAATGAACATGGTATGGCAATGACCTATGAAAATGATGAAGTAACTTGAAACAGGAAGTATATTTATTTTGGTGTTTTTTTGGGGGTATTTGTTTTTCAGGATGCGGTCTCAGTATATTGCTCAGGCTGGCTTCTATCTCCTGAGCTCAAGTGATCCTCTTACCTCAGCCTTCCAAATAGCTGGGATTACTAAGCCCAGCTCATATAATGACTTTGAAACTGATATATAGTTTATTACAAAACATTAAAGGGTCCACCTAAAGCCCTACTACAAATGTATACATCCTAAGAGGCCTCTTAGTGACCTTCCAGAAGTTCCATCAGGGCACCAAAGAGCAGCTGTCATTCAGTTTAAACAAGCTCAGTATCAGAGTTTTGTTAGTAGAACCATTTTCCATGCCAACCCCAAACATACCTGCCTACTGTTTATATAAACATTCTCACAGGAATTAACAAAAATCTTAATCATTTTATTTTACTAAATCTTACCTAAGCATATATACTTTTACTGCATTTTTTTCTATTTTATTGAGCTTTTAAAAGTAAAACTTGCCGGGCCTGGTGGTGCACACCTGTAATTCCATCACTCAGGAGGCTGAGACACGAGGATCGTTTTGAATTTGAGACCAGCCTGGGCTAGAGTGAGCTGAAGTCCAGTCTGAATGGTATAGCGAGACCCTGTCTCAAAAAGACAAGGGCTGGGGATTTAGCTCAGTGGCCTAAGTGCCTGCCTGGCAAGCACGAGGTCATGAGTTCTACCCTCAGTGCCGCAAAAAAAAAAAAAAAAAAAAAGTAAAACTTGTTTCAGTTTTTTTTGTAAAAACTGAATATTTAAAAGGTTCAACAATAAATCCAAACACTTATGCCCCTTTTTAAATTTCAATTGAGTAATCCTTTAAAATAGATTTTTAGTCTGATGACAGGTAAAACCATAGTCTGTTTTATCTTCTACATGTTCTCACTTCTAAAAAGAGAAAACAAAAACAAAAAGATTTCTAGATTAAACATTTATCAATGAAAGGTGGAGGGAAGCCCCAGACATTGAAATTTACATTAACATTTTCAAATGTTACTTACATAGATATGAGTCAAAAAATAATATCTCTTTCTTTTCTTTTTGAGGCAGGGCCTCAAACTCATGGTGATTCTCCTGCCTCAGCCTCCTAAGTGCTGGGATTACAGGCATGTGCCATAATGCCTGGCTAAGATAATATTTCAAAGGAGACAGAAAATAAGGAGAAAGAAAGTTAAACCTTACCTTGTAGGTGTAAATACACTCTCATGCCATCGAATTGCTAGAAACGTCAGTTTCAGGCATTCCCCAGAATAAAAAGTAAATGAACACAAGCAGCAGTCTCCAAATAACTGTAGACAAATTAAATACAATTTATATGAATATAAAATTAATCTGAAAATAATTCAAGATATAAGAAACATATATACATTCCTTATTATAAATAAATTGAAAATGTTGGGCCCCTGCTTGTATTTTTATTCTTACATTAAGCTTAAGACTAAGAAATTTTTTTCTGAGCCAGAAGTGGGCACACAGGGTTGGGGTGGGGCTTTGGTGCTGCAGACAGAACCCAAGGCCTCATGTATGCTCTATCACTAAAATGGACGCTGTCACTAAGTTATACCCCTAACCCCTCAGGTTGCAGTTTATGCTCTTAAAAAGTGCAACAAAGGGCACCAAAACAAAATTATACAATTAGTTCTGTTTTTTCTGTGGCACAACAGGGTAACTAGTGATTCAAACGATTATGATGTATTTTAAAATGACTAGAAAAGAAGAGCACCAAATTTCCAATACACAAACATTACAGGTGTTTGAAGAGATGGAAATGGTTATTATCCTGATTTGGTTATTATATAATGTATTGTGTATCAAATTACCATTATGTGCTCCATAAAGATGTATGAATACTATATCTCAAAAAAGATTAAAAACATTTGTGGTTATAACTGAAAAGATTCATACATAGTCATTTTTTCCTTCGTTTATATTCTTATTTATATTTTAGCAGCTGAGAGGACGGCAATAACACATCAAAACGCAATTTCTAACAATGGATTAGGTAAAAGACATTGATCCATATACAGACAACCCAGCAGTTTTTAATGTTTTATTTTTAGTTAATGAATCTGTGATAAATTAAATGGCTTTTATCATTTTACCAGTCTCCAAAGTTCTTGAATAGTGACTGTAATTGCGACGATACTTCCTGGTTTTCCTAGATTCTTGGCTTATACCTTAAGACAACTTTCATATCAGTAAAAATCATAAAGATGAGCCTATGTCTTTGCTTGAAATGATAAGTTCTAGTTAGCTAATTAAAAAACAAGTTATATTTTAAATTAGAAAAAAGAAAGAAAGTTCTACTTTTAAACCACATTTTTTTTTCTATTTGTGTGGCATTGTGGATCATGATAGGCAAGTACTGTACCATTAGCTACACCACAACCCTCAAATCACTTTTAATAAAAGTAGTTTTTAAACTGTGACCCAAAAAATATAAAAACAACTTTTCAAAACAGTATTTTCGCAACTACTGAAACAGTCAACAATGATTAGAGACACAGAGCTTTGCCATTATGCTCTTCAACAGGTTCCCAAGCAGGATCTGCTCTTAAGAGTCCGAGATCTCAACTTGACATATTCCGTCTGATTTAGGTTTCTGTAGTCAACCAGCCTGCCCCACAGGACCCAGATCCCTGCCCATGGTGCCACTCATGGGGAACCAGTCCCCCAGCCCCTCTCACCACAAATCCCCTGTTGCCAGTGCCACTTGTAGGTACCTAATCTTGCTAGTTTGTCACCCTGACACAGGGTTGAATGAGGATGAAAAACAAACAGCCAGCGTCAGTTTAGCATATGGGCAACCAGGGGGTTCCAGCTGGATTATTCTGCTTTTATTCACTCAGACATGGGTACAAAAAGTTAAAGTAACACTAGATTCATTGCCTTCCAATATCCGTTAATATATGCTCAATAAAACAACTTATTAATTTCAGCCGTACTGACTTTTCCCTAGAACCTGCAACATGCAGTTACCTCTGCATGTTGCTTTGTGCTCACAGAGAAGGCCAATTAGGCCTCATTCATTGCAGGTCTCCCACAGTTTTTACCTCATTTTTTATAAAAACGGCATTTACTACAGCTTCTTTATCTTCAGTGGAAGGCAAAAGAATCGCTTCTGCAGGTATGATCTGCGACCACCGACCCACCAAAGGGGAACTTTTAGAAGATAAGATATTCTTTAATTCCAGACATTCCCAAAGATAAATGCATCCAGAAGCTGATATAAGTAGAACTCTTTTCCCATTTTCAGATATATACAAGTGTAGTCTTATACAGCTTGCTAATTAAAAACAAACAAACAAAAAAAACCTAATTAAACCTCTGAAAACTGAATTCTCCCAACAAAGTACAAAATTTATCTATTCAGGCAATAAAAAAACAAATTATATTATCATTCAACATGTCAAAACAAAGGAACCAAAAAGTCTGGCATAGTGATGCACACCAGTAATCACAGCTACTTGAGAGTCTGAAGTAAGAGGATCATAAATTCAGCCTGGGCAACTTAGTAAGATCCTGTCTCAAAAAAAAAAATAAATAAATCAAAAGGGCCAAGATGTAGCTCACCAATAGAGCACTTGCCTAACACACATGAGGCCCTGGGTTCAATCCTCAGGATAACTAACACACCAACACACACATACAGCACAAATAATGAATTGAAAAGAACAGCAACAAGTGCTCTTTAGGTGGCATTAAAAACTCATTGCTGTCACAGAAATATGAGGCATGCCACACATTTTTCCTCAAGTGGAATCTAGGTATCACAGATAAATACCACTAAGTATTCAAAAGCATACATATATAAACAAATACAAATGCAGACAGACATACATATGCACATAGAGATATGTTTTCAAAACAGTAATAGGAAAATGTTTCATCCTTTTTCTTTTATTTCTCCCACTTAAGACAATTTAAACAAATAAAAAAATTCTCACCTACTGCAAGTTTAATCATTTCCTTAGGCTTTTCAGTTACTTGTATAGATTTCACATAATCTTTATCCTTGTTCCAAAGGAAAAGGTCCCCTGTGGTGAGTACGCCACCAAGCCAGGCATCTGTGTTAAAAAATGAAATGTGATTCTTAATCAAAAATTTCTTTTAATATTACCCTAAATAATGAAAAATATGGTTAATCTATACTTTAGGAAATGTCAGTATTACTTAACCATTACTGGACGTTGTCAAGAAAAAAACATTCTTTAACAAAGGTTGCAGACTTGGAATCTTCTTTGTTCTTCCTGAGAGCAAATTAATTTCATTTATGAATTTGTCATCCAAAAGAAAAACAGCTTCATTCTCCTATGAGACAAAACATGTAAGGGACTTAAGTAACTTGTCTAAATACAAGCCAAGAAAGTAAAACAAGATAACATTTAAGAAAGATTTTAATTTGTACCACAAATCATAAAATAAATATTAAGGTTGATATTCTACAGTAAGATTTTTCATTCTATTTTAAAATACTTCTTGAGTTGCAGAGTACTCAGTAAGGTAGTATTTAAATTTAAATTTCTTTGAGGTTTCACATCATGAAAGTGTCTTCTGGTTCTGCAAGTCAAAGTGGATTAAGTGAAGTTTAATCTCTTCATCAATTTTAATTGAAGTATGAGCAAGTTTTAGAAATTTATAAGCCCTTGACTCTAATTATTATTATTTTGTCTACAAAACGTAGGCTGTTTTGAATTAATCTTGTTTTTCGGTGCAGTGGTCTTCAAAGCACCTCTTGAGCTACCAGTAGCATCTGAGAACTTGTTAACAAGCAAATAACCCTGCCTCACTCCAGACTGCCGAGTTACTTTGGTGGCAGGACCAGCCACTGACAGTTTTAATAGCCCATCCAGATGATTCTGATGCATCATAAAACTTGAGCAATCATGTTCCAAGGAACTGAATTAGTGGTATAATTACTCACAGGAAACGTGACACTTCAATAAACAATTCTAAGAGAATTTTATAGAATTTTTTTCCTAAGGTGAGGAATCCATAATATATATTATAAATGATGCTCCCAGGTTATTAAGTTATGGTCTATCTCTTCTGTCCCACCTCTGAGGACATTTTACAGCAAACCCATGAAAATCACAATGGGAGGAAACACTGTGTGTGACTGTTCTGGTAGGGGCAGTTCAGGAGCTTAAACGTTCCCTTTTGATATATACCATACTGGCCTGCTTTCTTTTGAGGCAGGCTCTTGTTAAATAGTTCAGGCTGTCTTGAACTCTCTATGGAGGCCAGGCTGGCTCGGAACTCACGATGATCCTCCTGCTTCAGCCTACCAAGTGCTGGGATTACAGTCAACCTACTTTTATATAAAGGAGAAAAATTCTCAAAAGAAACTTCTAGAAAAATTACTTATCTTTCTAGACAGTTCATTCATTCATTATAGTACAAATGAAGCACAAGCAAAACCCTGTTCAGGAGTCAGATAATCCTTGTGAGAATGGTGTTTTATTTCTTTAAGGCTACAGAACATTTTTACATCTAGGGAAAAAACACATACTTAACATACATAAAACTAGTTTTGTATAAATAAAGAAAAACTTACGTGTCCCAACCAGGAAATTCTCGGCCACGGTCTTTTCTGCTTGATACTTGTTGATGTCAAAACTTCTAATTTTATCTCCATGTTTGTTAAGGTACCAATGACAAATTAAGCAAAACCAAGATGCTGTAAACAATAGTAATAATAATAAATAGCCCATATTGACTACACATCTTAATTTAGAATTTTCATAGTTTGCTACTTACTTTTCAACAGTTCAAGTCAACTCTTTTTTAAGGAAAGAGGTTGACAATGCATTCAGAATCTCATCCTAAATAGGCAAAATGTATTTGCTTTCTTAACACATTACTTCTTAAACATCAAAGATAAGCAAGCCCTAGGGAGGCTTGGATGATAAAGTTTCTGTGTAATTTACCTTTCTTGGTGTGGCAGCCTGAATTTTACAATGATGGCCACAAGAACACAGCCATCTCACATCCTCTTACTGTGACTGTGATACTTCTCCCCAAGAGCTATGGTTTCTGCCTTCTCCCTTGACAAGGAACCAGATTTTATAGCTATTTTGACCAAGAGAAGTGATCGTATGAATTTTCCAACATTAAATCATAAAGATGTAATGCAGGCTCTGCCCTGCTCCTCATTAAGCCCATCACCACATAAGCAGTCAAGCTTATGAGCCTACCAAGCTATAAGAAAGTCCATAGCTCATATAAAAAAACCAAGCAATGCCATGTGTGGTGATGCATCCAGTAATCCCAGTACTTGGGAGACTGAGGAAGGAGGATTGCCATGAGTTCTAGGCCAGCCTGGGCTACACAGTGAGCTGCAGGCCAGCCTGATCTACATAGTAGACCCTGTCTCAAAACAACACAACAACAACACTATAACCACCAAAACCAAGCCCTGAGATAGCAAGGAATGAAAAATACTTACTTGTGACCCCTTGCTGGGTGTGGGGAAAGTTGTGGCAGAGAACAAGAAAAATCAGAGCCCACGCAGAGTGAAGAGGACTCTCAGGTGGGGACCACAGTGGGCATGTGGGGTCAGAGCCCAGGCAGGGTGAGGGCAACATAACCTTAGAAGAATGGTTCATTATTGGGAGAACATTTAGAAGACTGCAAGTAAGCACAGAAATCATTCTGAAAGGGAATCTCATTGAACAAACTCAGGAAAATTTGAACATCAAAGCAAATTATACTCATAGATGAAAACAGGAAAATGAGTTCATACAAGTGAATAGAACATTTGATTAAAATGGAACAATTACACGGGATCCAGGTAGCGCCTCACTTAACCTAATGATCAAAATAAATACTATTAAGGAACAAAAGAAGTCAAATTATCATATATTTGCAGATGACATGATCCTCTCCACAGAAGACCCAAAAAATTCCACCAGAGACTCCTAGAATAACCAAAATCAGTAATGTATCTGGAACAAAAATCACTAGTGTTCCTGTACACCAATAATGAAAGCATCAAGAAAGAAATTAAAATGATATTATCCACTATAGCACCAAGAAAAATTACTTTGAAATTAACCTAACCAAGGAAGTAAAAGATCTCTACAACAAAAACTATAGTACTCTGAAACAAGAGTTCAAAGGAGACATTAGAAAATGGAAAGACATTCCCTGTTCCTGGACAGGCAAAACCAATACTGATGGCTATATGGCCAAAACTGATATAATCAAAATAACAACAGCATTCCTCACAGAACTAGAGAAGGCAATCCTAAAATTCATATGGAACCAGAAGAGACCTAGACTAGCAAAAAGAAATCCTGGGCAATAAGAGCAAAGCAGAAGGCATCACAATCTCAGATTTCAAGTTCTACTACAAAACTACAATATTAAGAACAGCATGGTCCTGGTATAAAAACAGACTTGTGAATCAGTGGAATAGAAGGGAGGATGTAGAAAGAGCTCCAGGCACATTCTGCTATCAAATCTCTGACAAAGGAGCAAAACAGGCTGGATGAAAGATAGCCTTTTTAAAAAATGGTGCCGGGAAAACTGGCTATCTACTGGCAGAAACTGAATCTAGACCCTTCTCTCTCACCATGTACTAAACTAAACTCAAAAAGGATCAAAGATCTAAGTGTGAAAACAGAAAAACTTTCCTGTAAGATAAAATATGTAAAATTCTTGGTGATATGTGTAGGCAAGGACTTTAAAAACAAAATAAAAATGATGATACAGAATTTCAAAACAAAATAATATTGCATAATATTATCAGCAAAGTAATGGTTTAGATTGTCAAGAACTTTCTGAACAGAACCTCTATTGTACAAGAGACAGCATCAAGAATGAATAAATGGGATCATATCAGATTAAAAAGTTTATGCACAGCAAAAGAAACAACCGAGTGAAAAGACAGAAGGGGTAAGCTTCTGTCTTTGCCAGGTAATCCTCAGACAGAAATTTTATCTAGTATTAAAAAAACTCAAAAAAATTAGGCCCCCCAAAATAAAAGACCCAATCAAAAAGTGGGCACCTGAAATAAGTAAAAAGTTCTCAGAAAAAGTACAAATAACCAATAAATACATAAAAAATCTTCACTATCTCTAGCTATTGGAGAAATGCAAATTAAAACAACACTGAGAGCTGAATGTGGTAGTGCACACCTATAATCCCAGCACTCTGGAGGCTGAGGCAGGAGGACTGCTACAAGTTTGTGGCCTGTCTAGGCTACATAGGGAGTTCAAGGTCATCCTGAACTAAATGGTGAGATCCTGTCTCAAAAATAAATAAATAAAGAAAAGAAAAAATGAAAGAAAACACAACACAACGCAACATAACACCAAAAAACCCCACTGAAATTCTACCTTATTCCAGAAAGAATAGCCATCATCAAGAAATCCGTTAACAACAAATGCTGGCCAAGGCTGCAGGGAAAAAGGAACCCTTCCATCTTGTTGGTGGGAAACGAACTAGTACAGTCACTATGGAAATCAGTATGGAGATTCCTTAAAAAACTAAAATTACACCGGGCATGGTGGTGCACGCCTGTAATCCCAGCAATTGGGAGACTGAGACAGGAGGATCATTACAAGTTTGAGATCAGCCTGCGTTACGAAGTAAGCTGAAGGCCAGTCTGAACGGCATAGTGAGACCCTGTCTCAAAAAGACAAGGGCGAGGGATTTAGCTCAGCAGCCTAAGTGCCTGCCTGGAAAGTGCAAGGTCATGAGTTTGATCCCCAGTGCCGCAAAAAAAAAAAAAAAAAAAAAAAAAAAAAAAAAAAAAAAAAAAAAAAAAAAAAAAAAAAAAAAAAAAAAAAAAAAAAAAACACTAGAACTAGAAATATCATTTGACCCACCTATTCCTTTCTAAGGATCTTCTCAAAAGAGTTAAAGACATCATATTACAATGCTACATGCATACCACTTTACTGCAGCAAAACTCCCTAAGAGCTAAATCTTATAAGTAGCCTATATGTCCATCAACAGATGAATGGATTAAAAAATGTGGCATTTATACAAATGGGATATTACTCTGCCATAAAGAAGGAAACTTGACTCATTTGTAGGAAAATGGATTCACCTCCACACCATAAAGTTAAGTGAAATAAATCAGACACTGAAGCTTAAATATCACATGGTTTCTATGAAAATCCAAAATATAAACAAAGAGCAAAATAAAGACAGATAATAGAAAATAGTGAGATGTGATGCAAAATGGAAGGGGACCAACAGACGGAGGTTGGGGAAAGGAGGGAGGGGTAAAGAGAAGTAAAAAGAATGAAGATGTGTTATACACATGGATCAGCTTCCCAAGAGGCATATAATGATTATGTACTGCAAATATGTACAAGTGACAATTTTAAAAGAAGAAAAAAATGAGAATTATCAGAAATGCTACAAATGGAAAAGAGACCAAGATGGCAGAGTAGTAAACAGTAGAGAAAACAGCCTCTTTGAGAGCTGCCATCCAGACACTGGAATGAATATAGCACCCTGAGGAAGACAAGAAGGGGGGAAGTGGGTCCACTGGACCCCAGAAGAATCTGAAGTGTGAATCGAAGCCCGTGGAGTGAGTAAAGGGGGAAACTTCAATGAAGAAGGAGGTAGCCAGTGTGCCTTCTCCCTGAGATGGGACTCACTGCACTAGAAGAGCTGTTCAAACCTGCAGACCAGAGTGACAGTGATGGTTGGCAAACCCAGAGGTCTCTGCAGAGCAAAGTGGTAGTGAAGGGGAGCAGCAGGTGTGAGGGACTGCACCAGCTGACAATGAGTGCAGAGGACTTAGTCCTCCCACAGGAGACAGCAATTAGCTGGGAGACATCTTGGAGACAGGCCAGCTAAGCCCAGAACCCAGAAATGCTGTCTGCTCCACCAGCAGCTCCCAGGTGGGCTCAGACCTGTGGGAACTGCTTGGATGGCAGTGAGCCAAATGAGCCTGGTCTCGGAGCAGGCTTACTGTAATTACCCACTACCCCGCAAAAAAACTACTGCTGGCTCACTGGGAGAGAGCTGCACAAATCAGGACTCAGTCTCCACATGTTGTCTGCTAGTGAAACCAGAAAGAATCCTGAAAGTGGACTTTTTCTCTCTTTTTCTTTTTCTCTTTCTCCTTCATTGTTTGATCTTGTTCTTACATGAGTGTGAATGTGGTTCCTAGCCAATTGTGCTTCTGGTTCTGTTCAGTTCTTCCTTTTATCATTTCCATCTCTTTTCTTTCAGTCTCCTTTTTTTGTGTGTGTGTTACCAAGGATCAAACTCATGACCGTGCGCTTGCCAAGCAGGCACTTAGGCCACTGAGCTAAATCTCTGGCCTTTTTCCTTAAGTCTTCTGCACCAGTTTCACAAAGTTGGAGTGATCCCCCTTTAATCTCCAATCTTTTAATCTCCTCTTCTTTCACATCTCTATTTTCTCCTTAATTCATTTTAAATTTTAACCCGAGGGCAAAATTGACATATACACTGCATATAGTTTTCTGGTTTGTTTTAGATTTTGTTATACAACCACAAATCTAGTTCATATAGTTAAAAATGGCAAATCAAGGGATAGCTCAGTTTGTCATCTTCTAGACTGTCGATGTTATTGGTACCACCATATCCAAAATTGAAAAAAATTGTTCTAAACAGCTGTTGGTCCTGGTATTCCATGAGTGAGACTAAGTGTCACAGAAAACACTGTGGCACAGTGCCAAGAACCAGGGACAAGGCCTAACAAGCAACAACTTTTCATCTCCAATTAAATGAAGAGGTAAGATCTTCCAACAGACTCAAACCTGAAAACCAGCTACACCTGCAAGATACCTCAGAGAAGTAGCCATCACCTAAGGATCCTAAATACTAACAATAAAGCAACCCACCATAAGCAATTTATAAGCATCACCCCAGGAATTAAACTAAAAAAAGAAAGAAAAAGTGAGAAGACCCTTAAGCAAAATGCAACCCCAGACATCAAGTTCACCAAAGGCAAATCCAGGGGATGATGAGGTGGGACAATCCAAAAACAGCCCACCAGGCCTCTCTAAAGTGGCAACAATAAAGCAACTGAATGAAGTTCTAGAAAAAATGAAACCAAAAATAATCTCTCAGATAAAGACCATGGTTAGTGATGCTACAGCTGATACAGACAAAAAACAAAACAAAACAAAAACAAAAAAACAGATGAGCTTAAGAAAATTATAGTAGCTCAGCATTCAAAAGAAATGGATTTTGTAAAGCACATTCAAGCAGATATCCAGGAGAATAAAACTTTCATTGAAAGTATTCAAAGCAGATTAGGCCAATGTGAGGACAGGATCTCAGATATAAAGACAGGCTTGCAGTTAGTGATCAGGAAAAGAAAGATTTCTCAAAAATAGTAAGGAACCATGAGAATTCAATCCAGAAGCTACTAGGTGAGACAAAGAAGAATAATTTAGAGAAGGCAACTATTCTAAAGATAACAAATATTATGGTAGCCAATGCTGTTTTGCTAGTGTCTTGAAATTCTGTATTGCTTACATTGTTCTGCTTTGTTTTGTTTTGTTTTGTTT
>RJWT010038270.1:0-12911 GCA_004365215.1 Cuniculus paca
TCAGTCCAAAATCTATGTTTCTCAGAGCATAAAATGACTTGCATACCACAACAATGTAGTCGACTTTGCAGTAGGGTTTTGAGGTGTTTTGCCCAATCTGCACACCAGTTCACCCTCAATCTCTGTTTCATATATATGTCTTCCCCAGCCAGTGACATCCTTATAAGCTCTTTGGCCTCCTTGGAGGTTCATTTTACCCTGGCAGAGTGCTGGAGAAAGTACTACATAGTAGAAAGGCCATGACCTGTGAGCCTGAGGGCAAGGCCTTGGCACCCAGTTTTGCCTCTTAGTTCAGAGGATTGAGGACATGCTTGAGTCTCAATCATAGGTATCCAAAAAGAGACTAAATTCTCTACTTATCATCATTGAAGGATAAACTGAAATAATGCATAAAATTACTTCAGACACCAAAACACTCCACATAGGTGTTGCTGGTCATCAATACCACCTCGAAATGACAATAATACAAATTCTGTTAAAACAGACATGCCAGGAACCATTTTTATAGAAAAGTCTAAATTTTGAAAAAATAGAAAGTGACTCAGCCTTAAGAATCCTTTCATATGACTTCTCTCTTTTGCACATTTTTGAGGGTTGAGATCATTGTCATATTACTAGAAACTCATAGAGCAAGGGGAAGCTTTCTAGGTGCAGAGTGTGATAAAGTGACCAGCAGAGGTATTTCCTGACAGATTTTCCACTGTCTGGTGAATTCATGTTTGCCTTGGCGTGACTCTTCTACTGAAATCACCCTGATTTCCTGTTATGAGGAAACTTGGGGATAGTTTTTCCTTCTGTAAAATGGGATAACACTTCCTAAGGATGTGCAATATTTACAAGATACTGCCTATAAAACCCTTGCCCATGGCGTGTACTAATGTTTGCAGTTATCATTATTGCTGTTACTGTGTGTTATAGCTATCACTGTGTAATCGCAAATCTCAACAGTCTCCCTTTAACCAGCTATTGACTAAATTAAGCTTCAAGTTCTTTTGGAAATAAAGAAGATATGCAGTATGTAAGTGGATAAATTTTGTCTTCTTTAATAATAAGGTGATCAATTTTTGAGTGCTCTTCCTTTTGGATGACTGATAAATGTCAACTCCATATGGACAAGAAAAAGGCCATTGTTGCAAAGCTCAGAGTATTTTGCTTCTTAGTAACCTGGTCTAGTCAGGACTTTCCAGCTTTTAATACCATCTGCTTCCCAAGTTTAGGTGGTACTGGTCTTCTTTTCTGGCCTTGGAGTGGATGACGGTGGAGTATATACCATATTTTGATGCATTAGCTTTAAGGTACAGGCCAATTCTTAATCTATTTAGACACAGTGATTGGTGGAAGACCACAGATAATGTTTTAAGCATTTCCTCTTTGCCCAGGACTGCTCTAAGAACTTGATAAATGTTAACTCATTGTGCTTTTGTTGTTTTTTTAATTGTTTGCTTCTTGATTTTTCTGTTTTTTTTCTCTTAAAAAACAAATAATTTAGCCCTCTCAAATATTCTATGAAGTAGGTACAATTAGCACCATCTTCCAGATGAGAAAACCAAGGGATAGAGAGGTTATGTTACCCAGATAATAAACGATTGCTCCAGGATTAAAGCACAGGTGCCTTTGGTATTAAACATCACTGTTTGACAAAAGGACCAGGTTAGGGGGCCCATGGTGTATAGCTCTGGGGCAGTACAACTTTAGGCAGAGAACTGGCTCTATTTGAACTTTGATAGATTCTAACTGTATTTAGGTAGGGATAAGAGGAGGAAGTCTTCAAGTATGACCTGAATCTTTTCTCCACTCTTTGGCTGACAAGTTGCCATCATTTTGTGTGCAAAAATAACCCTTATTTCCTGCAGATTTATCTTTTATTTCAGATTATTTCTCTGAGTTGTGTGTGTGTGTGTGAGGACTACATGCCTACCCGCCTAAGGTCACACTGTTAACAGGTACTATCATTCGTATCACTTTTATCACTGATATCACAAGTACAAAGAATCCTAGTCCTATGTTATAAGGAACAATTCCTAGACATCCCTGTCAGAATTTGTCAGAGATTAGAAAGAAAAGTTACCTGCCTGCTTAGAGTTGTATGGTATTGATCTTTTTGGTAGAGAGAGGACAGAGATGGGAATGGCAGGGATGAGAATGGTGTCACAGGATAGACCCATGTCATTATGGGACACACTGAGGAAAGCAGTCAATGATAGGCAAAAGCTAGCTCTAGATTGCTTCAGCACAAGATATGGAGAAAATAAAGCAGAATAAGCAGTTGATGGTGACAGAGGAAAAGGCTTTACACTTTATCAAGTAGTCAAAGGAGGTCATTCAAGTTGGAGGCGGGGGAAGAGTTTCGCTAGTCTGGAAAGAGTGAGCACAAAGGCTCTGCTGAGTGCCTCAGAGACTTCATCAGACCCTGTGGTTATGGTCTAACCTGTGTGTTGGACAGTCTGGTCCACCTAGATGTTAGACTAAATCTAACTTAGAAGTAGGGAACCAATTCTTTGCCCACAATTGTGTCTCTGACACCCAGTGCAGCAGAAGTCTAGCTATTCTGCAGCAATTGAATGAATGAATTGAGAAATATGAATAGGACAGTTCAGGCTGACTTTTCCCCATAAAACAGAGCTTGAGGTCTAGGCAATTCTGAGGTTATCTAAGTATGGGATGGATTTTTAAGGTGTTCCTTTTTCTTTTTTATTTACTTTCTTTGCCTTTATTTTTTTTCCGCAGACAGAAGTTAAAACATTGTAAGCAAATATTTTCTAAATTATAAAATCTTTTAAGTGTGTGAAATGCCTGTAACTAAGCTCAAATTGATGAATAAGCATCCATAAATAACCAGTCTTTAAGGTTTTTTTTTTATTTGAGAATAAAATGCTGATAACTCGACCTAATGTTTGCCCCCCAACTCAGACATGGTCTTTGAGGACTTCAAAGTGTGTTTCTCACAAACAGAATATTCTTTGATACAATGACAGAGTAACCATCGAAATTAGGATTTCTGGTTAAAAGACTTTTTTAAGGTCATTTTAATCTTGCCCCTAAAATAGGTCCTAAATAGCAAGTTACCAGGCAACAGTTTGAATAAATGAATGAATCTGATTAATTCCAGTAGTAGTCTCCTATCCATCCTTTATTGTGTTCTTTGTTCATACTTTGCCTTACTCAAATGAAAGATACTGCATGGTATTTAAGCTTATGTGTTTATTTCAGTCAACATATTTTCCAGGCACATCCATTTTCCTACAAATGTCTCGAATTTGTCCTTCTTTATAGCCATGTAGTACCCCATTATGTATAGATACCACATTTTCCTTATTCAGTCATCTGTTGGTGGGTACACAGGCTGCTTCCTGGATTTGGCTGTGATGAATTGTGTTGCTATAAACATTGGTATGCATGTATCACTGTAGTATGATGTTAAATTTCAAGTCTCACTTTGTCTTGCGGTTTTCCCCCCATTTTATATCATATTACTTATGTGTGTTTCATTCCCTGGTTTTCCATAGCTGTTTTGCTTCCACACCTAGTATTCTGTGCTTGGTGTATTATTCCACAAGTGCTGGGCACGTGAGATATGCTTAGCTAATATTTGCACTGCAGGCTTCCATATCAGTTGTCATAGAGCTCATGGTGGAGAAAAATGATAGGAATGTGGCCTTAAGTGTTACGTGTTCAATACCTAGCTTGACAAGGGAGTTCGTTTTTCCTGCGTGAGCAATAGAATGCTGATTTAACTATGTTATTTGACTTTAATTCGAAGGCTCCTCATTGTGCAGAGATAAAGTTGAAGATTCTTTGGTAAAATTGAACAAGATCTTCCACTTTCTTGAGCTTTGTCTTGTAATTCACACTTCATGACAGTGATAATGGGTGACTTGCAGTACCTCACAAGGTGAGCGTGCATCAGGGGCTTAGCAGGTTGGCTACTTTCATTGTTGGGGATACCTGCTCCCTTCCTTTATGCTAGTTAACATCTTATCTTTCTAGATTCAAACTAGTATCTTTTTCTGAATGCAGAGCAGTTTCTCTTATAGAATGCTCTCATCATTGCTTTAGTGCACCTCATTCATTCACTCATTCATTCATTTATTCATCTGCCAAGTTTATGTTCAAGCACTTACTGTGTGCTAGGCATTGTCCAATGTGCTGGGAAGACCTTCTTAACCCAGACAAATAGCTTCCTTTATGGAGGAAATGTATGTTAGAAACTATTAAAAGAATACATTCTTAAGTGACAAATGTGAAAAGTGCCACAAAATAAAGGGGCATGGAGACCAAGCTTGATGAACAAAGTTTTTTAAGGAAGTTTTTCGCTGAGGTAATATGTAAACAGCACTCAAAACTGAGCTATACTTCCAGATAAAAGAAGAGAATGATTATTGAAATGACTAAATTGTACATCAGTCATCTCATTTAGATTTTAACTCATGTGAGGAGAGATACTGGATATAATCCATTATTGTATCTATAGAATCTGGGCCTGGACATGGAACATTAACCAATGCCTTAAACATAAAAAAGCTATTGGATGATTGTCCAAAGCATGAGGTCTTGTCACTTAGTTTCATAAACCCTGGCTATTTGGCTATTTGCAGCCCCTATCACAAGGGAGGAGGAATCCCCATTTTTTTTTTTTTTTTTTTTTACTTCCTGTAGTCTTCTTGGGTTTCCTTTATTCAAACTGTGGCTTTCTCTTTCGATTCATACTACATTGAATTTCTCAGAAGATTTTCCAAAGCTCTTCCCATAATTACTGTGGGACAATAGTAAATAATCTACAATTTCCAAGATCTCAGTATTTGTTAGTCCTAAAAACAGCTGCATAATGACCTTTTGCTACTCACTGTGATGAGACAGAAACTGGGAACCCAGTCTGACAGTAGAGTGCCTTGTGTCCCTGAATTTGGAGAACAGTCCTGGATTTATTTTACTGTTTATTCATGATCACAGTGAGAGAGAATGGAGACTGAAAATTCTGTAGGCCACCTCTCCAACTCAGGCTGGGAACCTGTCTGCCAAGGGCAATGAAATATTCTAGTCCCATCCAAAGAAAATTTCTACTGTCAAAGATATTCAGAGAGATAGGCAGGAAGTATAGGAGTCTGCCTGTCTCAGCTCAGGATCCATTTTATGGTTTACTTGTTTCTGACACTTAATCAGCAAGAAAGTTAACATTTCTTAGGACTGGAATGAGAGATGGCTAAGAAGTCTTTCAATTCATCTTAAATTGAAATATAGCTGAATAGAACATAATACAGTTATCCTTTCTTCTTTTTTTTAATATGAAGGAGAAATTTAACACAATAAAAGGATAATTTAAAGTAAGAAATTTCCCACTTATTTTTAGCCTGCATTTAGCTAAGAGTTAGTGCATTTTTTTTTGGCTGGTGCTCAGAGAAAATAGACAACCTGCAGTTATCATCTTTGTCACAGTCTTCTTGCAGCCTTGAACATTGTCCTTCTCACCAGGAAAAAAAAATCATCTTTATTTTTAAGTGTTTCAGCTAAGCTATTTAGTTCTTTCATCTTAGTGCCTAAACTAAATTTTATAAAAGTAGGCTAAATGTCAGAACTGAGCACAGGTCAAGTTGAGAAGAAATCGCAAAGCTGAGCAAATGTCTATGAAGTTCTAACTAACTTTCCAAGTTGTTCTTTGAAGGCTACAGGAAGCATTCTAGGTGGACACCATGGACTAGCACAAGCACTTCTGCAGAAATATCTATCATGAATCACACATTTTGGGGAAGCAGTAGTCATGTTATTGCAATGGATTCTAATTTCAAACTTTTCTTTTCAGGAGGAAAAAGGGCGCAAGTCTTTCTACCTGGTAGTGTCTAGATCAATTTTACATTTGCAGAGAGGGTGGATGGATTAAACTCTACAAGGATGGGACCACAGAAACACTCAAGGAACAAAATAGTAATTGCAATTGAAAATAGATCTGCCAATTTCTTGAGCTGTGATCCAGGTTTGAATGGTTTGTTTATTTGGCTCTTTGTTGCTTTTCCACTTCAGATTCAAAGATTTTAGGGTATAGCAGGTGGTAAAAAAAAGTTTCATCACAATAAAAGTAAAAATATAAAGTATGTTGAAGTTATTGAGGCAGAACAGAACTAACTTATTTTAAAATTAATGACAGTATAAATAAAAAAGATGGGTATGAATCTTGTGTTTGGAAAAAAGATGATAGTGGAGTTCATTGTTTTGTGAACGGACCAATTGAGGACATAGCCTTGTTCTGAGCATTTTGCAAGGTTTCTGTCTATACAACAGAAGTATTAGTATCACCAATATTTTGCTGAATTTAAAGAATACTTTACTGAATTTGAGGATTATTGCTTCATTCTTTCTATATTTCGAAAGGTCCAACTTGCAGTGAAAGCAACTTTTTCAGTTGCAGTTTTTACCACTGCCACTGAGCATTGCCTCAATAAATACAATTGTGTTAACAGTGAACTTTGGCATGTTATCCACTCTTCAATAAGATGAGATAAAATAGGGATATATCGACAACTCAAAACTTCCATACTCATGTTAGGGTGGAAAATATCTGACCTCACTCATGATAGGGGAAAAAACAGCCTTGAAATAATAAATATGTCCATGGTTAATGACCAGAGGAAATTCCATAACTGACACAATCAGCCTCACTCACCCACAAGTTATGCTGCTGATGACTTGATCATCCCTACTCCTCCAGCCCCAATTCAAATACCCATTTCCCACAACAGTGTACATTCTACAAGAATAAAGTTTATAAAGAAGGCACATTCAGTGAAATACTGTTTTGATAATTAACTAGATGAATTATACATTTTAAAGATGTATTACCATACCTGGGGAAGGGGCAATAATACTAAAATAAAAAAAGGCAGGAAAAAGTCACCATGAAGATTTACAAATTTGTACAAAACTGCACAATTTCCAACCCAATTTTTATAATTGTTCAGGTATTAAGAAGTTTAAATCATAGGATTCCAATGAACAGAAAAACCAGGAGAAATCTGCATTCTTCTCTTGTATGGAATTGTGCCAGTGCCATGCATCCCACCTGGAACACTGAAAACACATTGTAAATTCTCAAGTGCTGGCAGAGATGTTAGAGCTAACACAAGTCTCCTGTTTTTAATAAGAAGAATAAAGTACTGCAAATTTCTTGAAGAAGATATGTTTCTGAGAAGAACTGGCCTCTTAAACAAGTTGTTCGACTGTCCTGTTGTATCTCAGTTTTCATAGTTTGAAGCATTGCCATTTTTGTGGTTAGTGTGTGAATTTATAGGACAGTTGGCAAGGAAACAATTTCCCAGACACACAGCCTATGATGACCACTCAGCGAGGCACTAACAGGACTGATCTCAGTGGCTCTATCTAGGGTAGAATCTCATCCATGTTTCAATCAGGCAGATCACATTCACTCAAAAAGACCTTTATCAAAGGTCAAATAGCTGTGTGCCTGGGGTTGTTTCTGCTTCCTCTACTCTGTTTTATTAATCTATATGTCTGTTATTGTGCCTGTACCATGCTGGTTTTGTCATTGTAGCTTTGTAATATAACTTCAAATCTGGTTTTGTGAGGCCTCCCACTTTGTTCTTGTTAGCCAGGAGTGCTTTCTCTATTTTAGGATTGTTTTCTCTAGGTCTGTGAGAAGTGCTGTATTTTTTTTCTTTTTCTCTTTTCTTTCTTTCTTTCTTTCTTCCTTTGTTTTTTTTTTTTTGTACCAGGGATCGAACTCATGACCTCACACCTGCCAGGCAGGTGCTTACACCCCTGAGCTAAATCCCTGGCCCTGCTGTAAGTATTTTTTTTTTTGTGGCACCAGTGATTGAACTCCTGACCTTGCACTTGCTAGGCAGGTGCTTAGGCCACTGAGCTAGATCCCTGGCCCTTGTCTTTTTGAGACAGGGTCTCACTATGCCATTCAGGCTGGCCTTGAGCTCACTTGGTAGCCCAGGCTGGTCTCAAACTCACAATGATCCTCCTGTCTCAGCCTCCTGAGTACTGGGATTACAGGCATGAGCCACCACGCCTGGCCCTGCTGTAAGTATTTTTGATTGAGAATGCTTTACATCTGTGTATCAGTTTTAGAAGTATGACCATTTTGATTATACTAGTTCTACATATTCAGGAACGGAGGATAGCTTTCCATTTTCTGATGTCCTCTTTGGTCTCCTTTTTCAGACTACCGTAATTTTCATTGTCAAGATCTTTCACTTCCTTGGTTAAGTTAATTCCTAAGTATTTAATTTTTCTTGATGCTATTGTAAATGATATGGTTTTCCTATTTTCTTTCTCTGTAAGTTCATTGGAGGAAAAATAACCTTTTTAATAAGCGGTGCTGAGAAAATTGTCTCTATGCAGAGGATTGAATATAGACTTATGTGTCTCACCAAGTGCTAAACTAAAATAAAAATGGATAAAGATCTAATTATTAAAACAAAATACTTAATCTGATAGATGATAAAATAGATAAAGTGTGCATAAGGACTTTCTGAAAAGAACAATGGTGACCCAGGAAATAGCACCAAGAATCAACAAAAGGGGTCATATCAAATCAAAAAGCTTCTGCACAGCAGAGGAAACAATCAACACAGTGAAGTAATGACATATAGACTAATGTATAGAATCTATGAAGAACTCAAAAAAATTTTGATCTCCCAAAAGAACAGACCCAATCAAAAATGGGCAACTGAAATCAGCAGATATTTCTTAGAAGAAATACTAATGACCAATAATTGCATGAAAAAATGTTCAACATTGCTGAACCTCAGAGTGATGCAAATTAAAACAACACTGAGGTTCTGCCTCACTCCAGAAATAATGGCCAACATCAAGAAATAAAATATTAAGAAGTGCTGGAAAGACTGTGGAGAAAAAGGAATCCTTCTACATTGCTGGTGGAAATGAAAACTAGTACAAGCACTCTGAAAACTAGTATGAAGATTCCTCAAAATAATTAAAGAAGATATTCCATTTGACTCAGCTGTTCCCCTTGTAAGTATCTTTCCAATGGAGTTACAGAAATCATATTACAGTGATACAAGCACACCCATGTTTCCAGCAACACAACTCATAATAGCTAAATCTTGGAAGCAGCCTATAGGTCCATAAACAGATAAATGGATAAAGAAAGGGTGGTATTTATATGCCATGGTGTATTACTCTGACATAAAAATGATAAATTCAAGTCATTTATAGGAAAACAGATGTACTTTGAGGCCATAATGTTAAGTACAATAAATCAGATACATAAATTTAAATGTCACATGGTTTCTCTTATATGAGAAAACCAAACTGTAAGAGAAAAATAAAAAATAATAAGAATTAGGGAGATAGATTTTGCTCAAATGAGAAGGGGAACAAGGGATGAAGAGTGTGAAAGGGAAAGAGGAAATTAAAAATAAATTGAGGCCTGTTATGTACCAAATCTCCACTATGAATGTAATCATATGTACTACAAACATATACTAATAAAAAATAAAAACTGAATTAAAAAGCAATTGCTGAGAGATTGCTCAAAAAGAATATTTAGGTTAAACTATATTGTCTTATTTGAATATTAAGTAGTAATCATTTATTGAGTTAAGGCAGTTTCAAGTATAGCAAACTAGTATGTGGTCCTTTGGTTGGCTTCTTTCTCCTATAGATTTACTTGGGTTTTCTTGCCATGAATTAATTTTATTTTAATTGATTTACTTGTGAGAAACTCTTTTTACCTTGTTAGTTGCTCCAAACCCAAAGCCCAATTCACTGGAAGCCATATATAAAGCTCAGTAGCAAGGGAAATTCAGGAAGTTTTACATACTTTTGACTTCCCTATAGCACTGGTGATTTATCTTTCTTTACTTATTTTGACTTGAATAACTCCTAGAATCTTAAGTGGAATGGCTTGAAAAGAATTAGCCCAGCCCTGGCAGAGGCCTTGGAGATCTCCTCTGCATCATGAAATGTTTCCTGTTAGCTTAGATTCAATGGACTTGTATGAAAACAAATTCACAGGATTTGAGAATCCGGCTGGGAAGCTGTAAACAGTGGGAAGCATCAGTTGAACCAGTGCATCCAAACTCGGACCTGCTGGCTCATATGGCACCAATGGGGTGAGGGACAGATCACAATGACTTTTCAGGAAAAGGTGAAGTCTGGAACAGCGGTCATGTAGGCTACTGGTATCATTCATTCCATGACAACACTGACCCAGGCCCATACCAGCCAATGCCATCTGGATGGAGACAGAGGCAGAAGAACATCGAGTGGCAAGGAGGGACTCAGGAGGAGTTGGGTCTCCAGCTCGGGTTCACATCTCTGGAGGAGGACAAGGAGCAGGCTACTGGAGCAGAATAGACAGAAGGAGACACTTCCTCTCTGAAGGGTATGTGTAGCAGTTTTGTGATCACTCTGAGCTAGCACAAGAGGACAGCTCATTTAATGTGGAAGACACACTAAAAAAATAAATTGCTATAATTTATACACAAACACTTATACCCCCAAACTGAATAGTGTCACTCTTTGCTATTTTCTTATATGCTGCAGTTAAGAATGTGCAGAAGATAGAATGATTTTCATTCACAAGTAAGTGAAGGGCACAAAGCATTAGAAAAGTACCTGAATTCTCTAAAGAATTTTGGAAGATGAAAAGCATAGATGGCCTTCATAAAGAGTGTTCCTCATAGAACAGGGTACCTTACAAAACAGGCACAACAAATAAATGTATGTGGTAGTGGTCCAAAAAGTGCTTTTCTGGCTACTGAGTGGATAGTAGACCTCAGTTTGGGGAGGATCTGTCTTTGGGAGATGGAGTTTTCCTACCTTTAAAGGAAAATCAAAAGAAAGGCTTAGTTAATTCATTCATCCTACACATATTTATTAAGAGTTCATTGTGTACTTGACACTGCCTAGGATCTAGGGATAAAGAGATGAACAGAATGCTTCCTTGACTTTGTGGAGCACACATTGTGGTGAGGAAGACAGGTAATACCAAAGAAGAGCACGTGTGAGGAATATTTGAGATCAGGATCTTGGGTAATATTTGGGAAAACAAATCAAAATGAGGAAGTGACCTGGAAAAGCGGTGCTCCTGTCAGGGAAAACAGGAAGGCAGAGGCTGAGTGGCAGGATGGAGTTTGGGATGTTCTGACCTACAGGGATCTAGGCTGAATGAGAGGAGGCCTGGGGGGCGTGCGGAGGAGATGGAGTGGGAGAGGCAGGCAGAGGTCACCCATGCACAGTGCTTAACTACTGGAGCTAAGCTGTGCATAAGTGAGGAGTCCCAATGAAAGATGAGAACATGAATCTGCTTATTGGAAAAGCAGTGAGAAACCCAGGCATAGCGGCGCCTGCTTGGAACCTCAGCACTCTGAGAGAGTCTGAGTCACCAGGGTTACAAATTCGAGTGTGACCTGAGCAATTAGTGACTTAGTGAGACCCTGTCTCACAACAAAAATTAATTAATTAATGGGATGTAACTCATTGCAAAGGCCCTGAGTTTAATCCCCAATAGTAAAGAAGAAAGTGACTTTAAAGGTGTTAAGAAATATAGCTTTCTTTCAAAGTTTCTGTATCTTGGTGATTTTGTTTGCTGTTTATGTCCCACACCAGGGAGCATGGGCATGCTTGGGGGTAATTACTGATGGTCATGGACACCTGGGAGGTCCACTTTGCTACTCAGTGTGCCTAGGCCAGCAACTGGCTGTCACACTGTGCCACCCAGGCTGGGGGGAGGGGGAAGAAAGTCTCCCCTTCCCATGGGTCCTCTGCACCTGACAGTGGAGGGGTGGCAGCTAGGGAACTTGCAGTTGCTGGGCTCGGACGTGCTTGGTACTGCTCCCTCACCCAGTCACCTCTCACAGCACTGTGGTGGCAAGCCCAGTGCACGTCCTCCCGGGTGCAAGGTTTCAGCTTTCAGGTGTCAGACACATGGGTCCTGGGACATCAGGAGTAGGGAGCAGGCAACCAAAATGCATCCTAGGAGGCAGGGAAGCAGTTGGAGGCAGGACTACCCCTGAGCAAGGCTCCAAGTCCTAAACATATTCTTAGTGTTTGGACTTATTTGCGGAATCCAATTCAAAGAGGTAATAAGAGAATGATTCTTCAATTATTCAGAATTACAAGACCTCAGCTGCAGAGATGATGCCTCAAGCATGGGAACCTTCTGAACGCAGGACGTGAGCAACTTTCTAGGTCGAGTGGATGCCGTTGGCCCTTTGTCCATGCTACAGGGAAAATGACATGCCTTCTCCGTGGGACCAACAAGCAGGGGCAGGATGGTTGGAGGAATAGCAGAGGAAATCACCCTAGTAATATTTTAAAGGTCTTAAAAGGAAGAAAGGCACAGAGGAAAGCAGAGAAGAATGAGTGGACAGTGGCTTGTCTCTGGCAGCACTGAAGGAGGTGGGGAGAGGTCGTCACATTTCAGATGTAGTTTGGAGGGGCCATTTCTAAGTTAGTTTCACAGAAACTCTTGGAACAACTGTTTAACATGGAGGAGAGCTTGTGTAGACTTGAGGACAAGAATCACTGACAAACACTTCTCTATGTGCCACCATAAAGGAACACGATCAAATATTTCCAGAATTTCAGATACTAGAAAATAATGTTGAAATGCAAAGAAGGTAATTCCCTTAAAATGGGTGATTTAGAATATTTTCATTAAGAAACACTTAAACAAGTGACCACCTGCGCCAAGTTCACTTGATCTATCTAAAACACTGCTTTGATATGAAAGTAAGAAGTCAATTTTACAAAAGAAACTATCCTGAGCCCCATTCAATGGCTTGGAGGGTAAATATTTTGGCCAGATGTTAACCTGGATCAGTGGTACTCAGTTCTTCAACATTTTGCTTGTGTCTGTGAGTGGAGTGGGGATAAGATACTCATCCCTTTGTGCATGGAGCACCCCCAACCATCCACAGCCCCCC
>RJWT010038271.1:0-12895 GCA_004365215.1 Cuniculus paca
TCTTGGATGAAAGGAGACCTCTAATAAAAGGAAAATACAGAAAGATGCTTTTTTCTAGCTGGTTTTTCCCTAACTAAAAACCCTACCCTAAAAGCTTTTTTATTTGTTTGGATTTTTGTTGTTAATAATATTCGGGGGACATATTCCTGGGAAGGTAATTAGAAAAGTAATGCAGAATGTATAGTGGTTATGATATGTGGGGGAATAAATGCTTCACAACCACCACAACAAAATTAACCAAAGATACCCAGGCATGTCGTGGGGATGTGCATACCTGAGTCTGTTTGCTTAGCTCTGTATGCATATTTGTGTGTTTATAATGCACAGTTAAACAGAGGACATGGAGATATGCTCTCTGCATAAGTGGGTGTTTTGTAACATTAAAGGATTTCACAAAGTTAAGATCCAGTGTTTTTAGCTCTCAGAAGTTGGAGTTGAGGGGAAATAGAAACAGATAAAAATGTTTGTATAGTGGGCAAAATGCATTTGGTATACGGAGTCATTTGTCCTACACGCCATAGGATGCGAACCACAAGAGGTAATAATAACTGAAAGGCAGTTGGATGGGAGTGAGTCCTCTTTTGCATGAAATTTTTATGCATCAGTCAGCCTGCATACAGTGTGCCTAATGTATAAAATAAATTGGTGCATAAATCAGATTAAGAGCAGCATGTTGCCAACTTTTGCATTTGCACACAGGAATTCACTGTGGATATGGAGGAATTCCCATTTTTAAATCTCTAATAAGGTGTGGGGAATCTCGCAGGTAGACTTCACACACCGGTACATTTTATTCACTTATCTCCCCCGGCTCCCTGCCCCAAGTAACAACTGCAGCAGTGCTGGGGGTGCTAAGGGCAGAAGTGTGGGAGTTTTCTGGAACCCTGGCTGTAGATGGAAGTCGTGACACAGTATTTAAGATAATATTGCCAGGCTGTCTATAGCTCCTAATTATGTTGAGGAATTGGTGTGCCAATCGATAGTGATTTATGGTTGGGATAAGCAAGAGCACATTGCTCGCATTGATCTGCATGTGAATTCCTTGACATAATAAGAAGTTATTACCAATGACAGTCACTGTCTGATTGCTAATTCATCAGCACATCCTTCCATCAGGGAGAGCCACACTGTCTGCATCCTGGGCACAGCTCTGCGGTAAGTCAGGCCTGTACATCTGGTGCCCCCACAGTAGCCATTGAGCCAGGTGACAGTCGAGGTCACAGTGACCATTTCTATGTCAAACAGCAGTTCTGTGATTAACCAGCAAGACAGGAGGTGTGTCTTGCATTTTTTTTTTTTCTTAAAGCAAAATACCCCATAGGAGTTTGACTCTGGGTTTAAAAACTACCAGGAACATTTTAGTGTTGTATGTATTAAAGCTCTTCTGAACACCATATTCCTAAAAGCCTCAGCAAATTATCTATCCATCGATTAAAATACAATTGCTTTATTTCACCCTTCTTTCTTTTATTTATGCCTTTGAGTGAGTATAAATTAAAACAACTATTTAGCTTCTCTGCTTCTTAAATCTCATATGCATTCATATGCCTCTGCATTTCTGCTGCCCCAGAGTCTTTGAAGAAATTCAATCTCTAAGCCTGTATCCCTTTGTTCTTCTATTTACCCTTTCCTTTCTGACAAGGCCTCATAAACTCATCCTTTACAGATGCACTTCTTTCTCCTTCCCTTTAGTGATTTCTGCTAACTGACCTGAAAAGTCTTTGCCTATTCACATTTGGAAGCCAGGTAGGAGGTGGTGTGTCTTGTCTTCACTTGCTTTCTCTGGGTAAAATCTCTCTACTCTTTCCTGTAATGTTACATTACCTATAACTAACTAGCAGTTTGTTGTTGAAAACATTCTGTCACATTCCTTTATGGCCTGATTTCTTTCCTCTTATCAACCTCTGCATCAGGAAGTTATTCCTGTTAAACTGAAAGTAACTGAAGTGCCTGTTCCCTTTTCTTCTTCTCCTCTGTTACTGGAGATACTGCTTTTTGCAGAAGAGCCCTTGAGGAGTTGGTGGCATAATGGACATATCCCTTGGAAAGGGATTAGCTTTAAGTATGCAGGATCTGCTCTGCTTCGAGAAATATGGAGTTATAAAAGTATAAGATTCATTCTTATAGGTCATAGAGTAGTAATAGTAGGGTAAAGAATTAGAACAACAAGGGCCGGGGATCTAGCTCAGTGACCTAAGCACCTGCCTGGCAAGTGCGAGGTCATGAGTTCAATCCCTGGTGCCGCAAAAAAAAAAAAAAAAAAAGAGAACAACAATAAAGTTAACATCAGGCTATCACTGGCCATGCCTGTTGGTTTGACTTAATTATACTGGCATAACAAATACCACCCCCATCTCAAAGGCATTTATGAAAGCAACCTGAATATATCTCTTGCCTTTGCATTGTGGGTGGGCAGACAGACTCTAATCACTCTAGTTAGAAAGTCCCAAGATGGTGGCACAGTCAGCATCTTGGGCGCTGCTGGACACAGAGCAAAAAAGAAAAAAAGAAATAGAAAAAAAAAAAGAGCGAGGCATGAAGGGTCTTGCTTTGACAATGAAGTGACAGCTCACGGGCAGAAATAATCACAAGGCCCTATTTTTACCCCATGGCTTAGAGAGGGAAGAAGGACATGTATTTGGTAAACAACTCTAGTGATTATTGATTGGTTATTTGCAAAAGATAGTTATTAAAAAACCTTATTGGAACACAAAAGCAGTGTTATTAGTTTCAACTCTACACAGATTAGTGATGACTGGAGAGGCCTCAAATAATTGAGTGTAAAAGCTCTAAATGAGAACCATTTCAACTCTCTTGCTTTCTACAGATAGAGATATGAAGATGTAGAGCGGAAATAACTTTTCCAAGGTTATGGAATTAGAATGGCTCCTTAACTTGAATTTACTTCCTCTGCCTCTTCCTCCTGTAGTCCTAGAATCTCCGAATTTCTTGTTTCTTACTATTCGACCTGTGTGGCTGGTGGTGTGACTCAGTGGTAAAAACACTTTCCTAACAGGTGAGAGGCCCTGGAGTCCAGTCTTCATCAATGCAAACAAACAAAGCAGGAAACAGGCCACGCATAGACCTGTGTACCTGGTGATATAGAGCTCTGCTGTCCAAGTGATTTTCCCTGTAGATCAAGGATGGCCTTTCCTGTAAGAGGAGTATTCGTTGTTCTCTGACGCTTAGGATTATGGGTAGAAGCTTTTGTCAGCAGGGCATGTGTGATAATCCAAAACCTGGGATTTTGGCATTTGATCGTTAAGCAGCTTCGGCTATGGGGGATGAGGCAGGGGGCACTGTGCTTGTGCGGCATCGGGAGGTTTTATTGCCTGATTCTTATGACCTCTGTGAGTTTTGTGTGACTCTTATATTTCACTTAAAATTAAAAACAGAAACTCAAAAAAGCTCATCTTCATTTGATGCCGGGAGCACACACCAAGCTTGCACTGTCACCATTATGTGCGTGTGTACTCCTCATTTGCTCTCCAGAACAATCTTGCAAAGTAGGTATCAACGTGTAGCTGACACCTGAGTACTTACTTTGGCTTCTTATGTGTTGGTTGCCTTCATATCTTTACACTGAAGAGTCTTAAAGTCACCCTTTAGAGAGGCTACTTCTGTTACCCTTATTTTGAAACCAAGAAAACGGAGCTGTAAGGTCTACTTTGCATAAGGTGTCGTGAACCAAGGCTCAGTCCAGGAGGGCTGGCCTCTGGCCTGATATGCGACCCCTCTGCTGGCTTGTCTTCCCCCGTTCCCACCCCCTTAGAGAAGGAGGAGGAGCCACATGTGGCATCAGAGGATTGGATCCCAGCCTGCTCCCGCCCTTGCTTTGTGTTCTCTCTTAGCTTCCCTCAGCTTCATTTCCCCACCAGTAAAATCACAACATTGTCCTTGAATCAGAGGCAGGAGGTCTTCGAATGAGAACTTGAAACCATGGTTGTGCTGGAAAGCAGCATTATAATTCTACTTCTAATTTTTATAATCTAAAAACAAGATGGGAGCAAGTTGAATCAGTATTTTATGTTCAGGCTGACCTAGCCCCTGCCCTTGCCACGGAGGGTAAGGGCTGTTCCAGGAGCCACCTGGGACTCGGAATGGTCACCAATAGCAGTGCCTCTGTCTCTTTTTTTAATCTTCTGCTTTTGCACATTTTGTTATGGCTTCTGGCTACAGGATGTCAGTGCTCTGGTTAATTTTGTTTTTTAAAATCCTCCACTAATATAACTTTTAAAATATTGGGTTACAAGTTGGGGATTAAATACAAAAAGTTTTGGTTTCAGTTAGAGGTCCCCTCGTTTTGTCATGAGAACAATTTGAGGGTTTTTCATTGTTGTTGTAATAAATGCAAATTCCCTATTTTTCTTCCCCACGAATTCAAGCTATCTTTCTTTATTTCTCTCTCACCACTCCCACCTCTCTGTCTGGGTGGAAAGTTTTATTAAAGACATTTTACCTTTCACTAGTCTTCTGGCATATTTCTTCTAGGGATATCAGAGTCACTTGGATAACGACTGCCAGGGTGCATTCTCTGTAATGTTTTCTGTATATTGTGCCCTGTTTGATATTATTGTCGTTTTAGTATTGGACATCAGTTTTGGCCACTATGGCCTTGTACTGTACTCTGTTTAGATTTCCTCAAAGCTGGGCAGTTGTTGGTGAAGATGACTGTTTTTGCTTTGTGCTAACTGGTTGTCTTTAGAGTTTGCTTTGTATCTCCACATGTACTTTGCACTTTTCAAAATGAGAGTTGGAGCCTAGAGTAGATTGATTCTAGCAAGTTTTTCATCTTTTTTATGGCTGCCATCTTCCTGCCTTAGATATAGGATGGCCCCTATCCAAGAACAGCTGTCAGAAGTGAGAAAGACTCAAGCTCTCTTAATTTGTCCATTTATGATTTCTCCTGGTAGTAGAAATCCTAGAAGATATGTTTGGCCACAAATGCATTTGAGAAGATACTTTCTGACAGAAGCTCTTACTGTGGGGAGAATATTTTGAAAATAGATGTTTGAAAGTGTTTCCATCATCATGTGAGTTCAACGCTAAAAACTGCCTTTGGGCATCATCTATGAAAACGTTCATCCTTACATACTTTAAATTTGGAAAAGGAATTTTCTAACCAGTTAGAAACTCTGCCAAGGGAAGAATATTAGTAGACTTTTAATTCATTAGTCAAAAAATATAAAATTGCCACACATTTTGGGTAATTAACATCAAGGGATGTGGGAATTCACCCACTGAATTTAAATACTAATCTAGGTTTGATGGATTAACGTTATTTAAAGAATATTATTTAATAAGCTCAGCCATCAATCAGTTTCTTCTGAATATACTGAGTAATGGGCCTTCAGCAGTAGTGGGTCTTAATCTCTGGAGCCTGTGTATGTTACCTTATATGGAAAAGGGTCTCTGCAGATGTAATTAAGGATTTTGAGATATAACAATTATCCTCATGTCCCCTAAAGGCAACCACAAGTGTCTTTATAAGAGAGAACATGATTAGACACAGACTGAAGAGGAAAAGGCAATGGGGGCACAGATTGGAGTAATATGGCCACAAGCCAAGGAATGCTGGCAGCCACCAGATGCTGGAAGAAGTAAGGTACAGTGAGAGAAAAAAATTGGTTTTTCAAATGCTATCTAGTTTGAAGTAATTTGTTACAGCAGCCATAGGAAACTAATACATATACCCAAGTAACTTTGTGAAGCTATTATTCATTTATTGAAACCAAGGGTTAATTGAAATTAGAACTACATATTTAAGTTGGGTTTTTACACAATATTAAGCTGCATCTGAAAAAACATTGAGACATCATTGAATAATATCTCTCTAAAGATTAAATATATCTGTTTTTTGTGGTAAGTACCAAGGATTTTTAGCATCACTAATTAATAGAATTACCTATAACCTCTATTTTCTTTTTCCTCCTTAGAATGCATATATATTGTGTATATTTTATGAATATATTGGTATGATGGAAAGAGTACAATTTATAGATAAGTTTGTTGGGGTGCCCCAGGAAACAGATTTGAAGGATGTGCTATAAGAGCTTGTTGTCAAGATGAAATGAGATAAATATACAAACTTTTGGAACATGGCAGATGTCTAGTCTGTATTTATTGCGTGAATAAGTGGATGAATGGATGGATGGGTGGGTAGGTGAATGGGTGATGATGAAATAGAAGGCTTTAGGTTAAGCAGATGGACAGAGGGGTGGGTAATGAAGAAATGGAGAACCACAAGTTAAGCAGGTAGGTGGATGGCTGAGTGATGAATAAATGGAGGACCTTTGGTTAAGCAGGGGTCCAAGGATGTATGGCTGATGGTGGAGTTTAGCTGTGGATCAGGTGTGCTGGATTCACAAACTGCTCTCTCTTCTGTATCCTCATTATATGAAGAAATACACTTATTAAACTTGTCTATTTCCCCACTTCCTGAAGACTAGTCCTACTGGTGACATGTAGGGCCTACTCATCTTTTCAGTGTTGGGAAAGATGGGAAGGGGAGGTACCACAGGAGATTCCTGCACTGGGTGTAACTGTGTTGGCCTGACATCTGGGAGTGGATGGAGGGGGTGACATGGGGAAGGGAATTTGGAGGCAGTTGGGGAGGGCTGAGCTGTGGTTTCCCTTACTATATACTCCCAGAGCATCCTGAACATCTACTTTTGTGACTGTTGTGTCACTTACAATTATGTATACACTCAGTGTCTGTTGGCCCTGGAAACCTATGTTTCTGAGATGGTAAAACAGTATACCAGGCACGTGACAGGTACTTAGTCAATATTTGCCAAATGTGTGGATGACAGTTTTCTGGAGAGAAGATGCTACATCATTTCATACCCCACCACCTAGCGTAACACCTGGTACCCAATAAATGTGGGTTGAACTGAGCACAACAGAGAGGCAGTGGCCCAAGGCTTTGGGATGTGACCGAGATGAAGAGCATTAGGTCTTTTTCCCTCTGCCATCAGTCCATCTCAGTGAGTGTCACATACATGAAGAGGCAGCTGCAGTCAGGTGGTAGCGATGGGAGCTCATTTATCAGGTGGCCTTTAGAATAGGAAAAAATATATATATATATAAATATGCAAATGCATTAATGACAACTATTTCTAAAAATCACAGACCTAGAATGCTTTGTACCATATTTTTGAAATGTAAAAGGAAATCCAAAATACAAGTGAGGCAGTTACTGTGGAAGTTTTGCATTCAGTTTGCAGCCTCAGGCTTCTTAAGAGATTTCTGGATGAGTTGTGGTTATAGTTTTCATGTGTGTGTCTCATTTTTGACCTGAGAGTGAGAAGAGGAATTTTGAGGTGATGAAAATAAATACTCACCTGACTATTAAGTACAGAAATGGGTCTCAGGGCTACAAGATATCAGCCCCACCATCTGAAATGTAAATATCTCCTGAAATTCCCATTTAAGAGCAGATTTCACCTGCAAGGAGACTGTTATATCTTCCTGAAAAATATATACACCCTAGTGAGGGAATAAACACATCATTACACTTTCATGACAGATAAGCTTGGCTCTGTTCGGGTGTAAACTCATTTTTCTTGAGTTGACCTTTAAATAGTATTGTGCTATTGTATGGGATTTAAATCAATAATTTTGTCAAAGCAAAATATACTGCAAGTTTTTTTTTTCTTTATCATTTAAACAGCTCTGTAAACTCTCAAGGAGTAATAGGTTTCAACATGTTTTTCCCAGGATGGGAAGAAGGGGGGAGAAGTGGGAGTGGGGAGGGGCTGCAGTGGGGAGGAGGAGGAGGAGGAGGAAGCATCCTATAAAAAGTCACTTATCAGCATGGAGGCCACAACCGGGAGGCTGCGGATGTGTGGATCTTAGTGAGTTCCATTTTCTCTTCCAGCAGCAGGGATGGAGGTACCGGTGTGGGCTGTAATTAGTAGTGTAATACCTTTTCTGCATTACTGTTGTCAAGCCCCAAAGTGTCCCAGGTGTGAGGAGGTTAAAATGAGAAGTACCCAGTAGTTATGAAGCAGCAATAATGAGTTTCCTTCTACTTACCATGGATTTGTGTGATATACAGCTTGCAATTAAGCATGGCTTGGTGATTCAGTGATTAATGTATATACAGCTCCTAAAGGAGGGAAGCCGCCCTCCCGCCACATCCTTCATGATGTTTACAGCTGGGTACCTATTAACAGGAAGATGGAAAGGGCCATTTACAATTCAGTAACCTTTATGACAGTGAACTCTTTAATCAGCATTTTATTTCCTTTGTAACACTTTAGTCATCTACAAATGTCAGAATAAAATAGGGCCATGAAATATTTAGGATCGGCATGTGGAAATTGACTTCCCTTGATTTAAGCTGCTGTGTCTTTTCATTTTGTTGTTTTGGGAGCTTTTACTTTTATTGAAAGACAATTTATAACTAAATGCTCCCAACAGTGACTGGCATTAGGGTAGGAGGAATTTCAGGGAGCCAAGTTCTGGTTCCATAAAATGTGTTGATGCTTGCTATATTGGGTAATAAGTTATTCAAATAAAAACATTAGCAAAGGGTTTGCATTTCAGGGCTGTATTTAGTAGAGGTACAGCAAACTCTGCAGAGTTTATGACAAAATACCCTGACATATTTTAGAGAGGTAATTAAGTATGAAGTACATCCATAATAATTTAAGTCAGTTATAGTGTGTACCTGAAATATGCATGATTGTCTCTCATTATTTTCTTAGTGGGATTCTGGGACTTTTTCAATGACACAATAACCACCTTTCAGCTTTCTTGCATTGTTGCAAATGTATATAATACCAATTAGCCCAATTGCCATGTTTATATTTTTCAAAAGTCCTTTAAACATTGATCATACTATTGTATTAAACAATTGCATTACTGTTTCCTACTCATATCTTTTGTGAATCTATTCTAGACCAACGAACCCAAGCATATCTCAAATAATGTTTTTAGAGAAATTAATTTTGGGCAATAGCATGCTTTGAGAACTTGGCCTGGTATGGCAGCACCCTCGCCCTTCTAAGGATTCCTGTTGACCATTTGTCGGCCTTGGGATGGTTTTTATCAGGGCTGGTGGTGGAGGTTTGGTCTCTTGGCTTCCCTATAGGACCACTGTTCATACTGCTCTACAAGGTATTGGAAAGGTGGGAACTTTTCCTTTCTGTTGTACAGGACCAGTAATGGGACCCATTATGGGGCACTGCAGAGGCAAGTGGCCAGCCCTGCTGTGAACTCCATGTCATGAACAAGTTCCTTACCTTTCTACACTCTCTTTTCCCATTTTGTAAACTAAGCTGGTTTACTGGACAAAGTTGCCTTCAAGAAAATAGTGTAGGAGGAAAGGGGAAAGGGAACACACTGACAATAAATGAAGGTCTTGAGTTCTACCTGCTGCAAGTGGAGGGTTTCTATGACTGAACTCATATTTAACACAAGTCCTAGATAGAGTGTCTTTTCCTAGATAATAGAAGGCAAACCTCAGGGGTTCAGGGGATGTGTGAGTATGCTATGCATTGGTTGTCATTGTTACTAAAGGGTTGAAACATGTTGACCCATTTAGCAAGGGACAAGACTTCCCTTGTTTTCAGAAAAAGACAGGGTCTCTTAGTGTCTTCTGGTGGCAAAACCCCAACCCGCAAAGTATCGGCAGGTTCTTTGGGTTGAAGAGCGTTTGAGTTACTCACTTCCAGTTTGAAGAGTTTCCCCCAGTAAGTTCGGGGCATAAGATAGGAAACCCGGTTTTGGAAGGGGCTCAGGGATTGGGTTTTCTGTCTCACTTCCTTGCCTCAACTCCAGAGGGCCAAACGGTTCACTTTTGAAGTGGTTCTTTGGAACATTAAATGGTAGAGGCAACCAGGACCTTATAAGGGACTCGTGTGAAGGACTTCCAAGCCTGAGACTAGAGAAATGAGAAATTGGAGTTATCTCATCAGAGGTGAGAGGTTTGTTGGAAATACTGGGGGAGGAGCCCAGCAACCTTAGAGTGAAGGCAGGCATGGGGGGCAGTGCAGCACTGACTGTCAAGCCCAGAGGTGACCCATAAGGGGTGATAGGGAAATAAGGAAGAAGGATGCAGGACAGCAGCATTCCAAACAGCTTCTACTCCATGTTTTGTCACCATCTCACAAAAGTCTCCTACAGTGGGACGGACTTCAGTGGTAAAAAACTGGGAAGCCTGCAAAACCTTGGTCTTTGGCTCTTGGTTTACTCCTAGTTTTTCAATTTTAATTTCTTTAACTTTGCTCATTTGTGTGTGTGTGTGTGTGTGTGTGTGTGTGTCCCCACGCGTGTGCCTGTGTGTGTCTTTTACTGGGGATAGAACTCAGCGTCTTTACACTGAGCTGCATCTCCACCTCTTTTTGGTTTGAGACAAGGTCTCCATAGTCAACTAGCCCAGGATGAGCTCAAACTTGCAGTGTTCCTGTCTCAGCCTCCCAGAGTACTGGGATTACAGGCATGTATTACCATTCCTGATCCAATCTTTTGATTTTGAAAATCATTTTTAAGTTAAAAAATGTATTGTGAAGCATAACCGTAGGAAGTTTGAAGAACAAATAGAAATATGAATAGTGGTCTTTCATCCTGCCATACAATCAGAACTATTATTTGCGTACATTCTTTGTCTTTTTCCAGAGGTACAAGGCTCTGCAGTTAAAATGAGAGCCACGTGTCCATTTTGCTTACTGCCTTTTCCTCTTGACATGAGACGATATACATTTTGTCATATTCTTTCATTGTCTTTATAACCATCATTTTAAAAAACTGCATATAGTACTATCTCACCAAACAAGCATTCCATTATTTTAAAAATTAATTTAAAATATATTAAAAACCATACCACTGGTGACTTAGTCCCCCCCCCCCCCATTTTTTGGCATAACACTAGTGTAATGTATGTCTTCATGCACTGTATATTAATTTTCTGCATTTTGGATCACATCTTTAGGACTAGTGTTGTGGGTGCAGGGTGAGGAGACCTTGCTGTGTGGTGTTACTTGTTCATTTATAGCTCAGAAACTTTTAACAGCCTTTATCAGTTTCTCTCAAGTTCTGGGCTGGGTGGTTGCTCTAGGCTCAAGTGATTTTCACAAGAACCTTTTGTTCCTGTAGAAAGTTTTGAATATTTTGAAGATTCGAGAGAATCTAATGTCACATGGACGGTAGTGTTCATGGAGAATTTCGCTTTAGTAGAACACAAAGAAACAGCAAAGAGGATGTGGTGAGCATGAATGAGATGAGGCCTGGCATCTCTTGAGCACCCAGATTATGTTAGGAACTGTCAAGTTTGAAACCTCATTTGGTTTCAAAACAATCCTATAGTCTGGAATTTATCAGTGCTACCTTTTTCATGCATTGAAACCAAAACTCTGAAGTTCAAATCACAAAACATACAACCTAGGAGTACTGAGAATTTGTAGTACACTGGCTGAAAAAGAGAAGGCAGGATATTTTCAAAGGTAATTAGGACAGTGTGTGTGTGTGTGTGTGTGTGTGTGTGTGTGTGTGTGTGTCCTTGCCACTCAGGGGGACCTGGGATCAAATCTCCTTTGACCCTATCAGAATCTTCTCTCCCTCTGTGCTTCCTGGAAGGCAATGAAGGAATTTAGAAATGTGTCAGACAAGGAAAAGAGAATGACCTTGTTTTTAGAAAGCCAATTTGGGAACCGTTTTCTAAGTGCAGATCCCACCCAGATACAGGGATGCTCTGAAAGAATTGTCCAAGGCCCTTGGAGAAACCCTCTACCTAACCTGTAAGGGACAATGAAAAAAGTGATGCTCAAGGTTAAGGATCAGTTTCAAGGTCATAAGACCAATGGAAGTCAGGCAAGTTTAAAAATGAGGGTATATATTGTACCCTCTCCCCACTGAAGCACCAGTTAGAAAATGCAAGTGAAAGATGACCAAGGTGCCAAGCAGGGAGGCACAGGAATGGCCTATAATTCAGCCTTCACCTTGTCTGGTCCATGCCATGTCTTTTCCTTTGAGGCTTGGGGGAGAGCCCGAATGACTCTATAGGGAGGGCTGACTTGGGTCCTCAAAGAAGATGGGAGGGGAACAGGGTCATAAGGGGATTGCAGGGTAGTGGCCACAGATGTTTGGGCCCTGGGTGTCTCTGTGACTCTGTTCCTTTGCCAGACAGTGCTTTGGAACCTCAGCCTAGGATTTCTCCCTGCTAAAAGTGGGGACAAGAAATCAGTGTTGCAAATCCTCCTTGCCCCCCGATGACCAGGACACGTTACCCCCACATTCATCCTGCAGCTTTGCCGCCTCTCAGTCAGGATTATTTAAATGTTTATCCTTCCTTACTTCTTGACCTTTCTTGTTCAGTCCTAGTTCCTGGGTCCCGCTTGTTTTGTGTTTCATGAGCTTAGCAAACCGTGGCCTCCAATTCCCTAGTTCTAGTGTTTTCACTTAAGATGAGGAGTGATGAGCCAGAGGTTTCAGGCTCAATCCTTGAGCAAAGGGCCGCTCTGACAGGGATTATTATTTATTTGTCATCTTGGATGTAATAAGCTGTAGGTACAGCTTCGAGAGCCCTTGATTTATTGCGCTGTCTACTGCCACTAGCGGGACGTCTGCTCACCACGCAGGATGAATACCACACTGTCAGCTCCGTCGATCTGTCTCCGCCACCGCTCCCTCTCTCATAACACATTCCCATTTCATGCCAGAATACATAAACAATCTTTCATTATTTTGATGCCTTTTTCATATTTGTTCTTTACAGAACATAAAGTTTGAATTTATGGGTTTCCTTTACATTATTTCAACACACTCCACCATTTTCCGGGTTTGTGGTTTAACTCTCAGAAATTGGCTGCCAGGTGATTTAGTTATTTTGGCTTTCTAGTTTTATAGTTATTTAATATCGCAATGCCAGATACGGAGAGAATGGAGTGCATGG
>RJWT010038272.1:0-12907 GCA_004365215.1 Cuniculus paca
GAGGCTGAGGCAGAAGGATTGCCACAAGTTCAAGGCCTGCCTTGGCTACATAGTGACTTCAAGGCAGGCATGAACTACAGAGTGAGACCCTGTCTCAAAAAAAGCTGCAAAAGAAAGGGAGGGGGGTGTAAAGAGAAATGTAAGAGACTATGACAATGAAAGAGCACAACTGATCACAGTTTAGGGACTGCTGAACCAGAAAATGTTAAGGAGTTCATCTATTTAGGTGGAAATAAGCATGGCAGGTACTTTGCTTTAAATCTGTCACACAAGCTAAGACAAACAGGACTTTGAGTGCAGTAAAGGCCATTAGAAGGTCAAAGTTATTTCACAGGTACACAAATCCTGCTTTGTAGGCTCAGTAAAACCACCCGAATAAAACCCTCAAGAGGAGCAGCACCTTCGTGTTTGCTCACTGCTATCTCCTGTTTTGGAAACAATGCCACGCTTAGTAGGTGCGCAATGGCTGCACAGCGTGAACGAATGTGCCAGACAGATGCTGAGCTCTCAATGGGGAGGAAGTAGTAGCAGCACTTGGAGGCCAGGGTTCTCAGAGCCAAGAACTTGTCTCACTGAGCCAGTGTGGCCCCTCTTTTCTCACCATTTCCCCAACAAGGGGGTTCATTAGGGCTGTTTCAGTCATTCCACTAAGCAAGTGTTTTGAAGACAAAAGAGCATCTCTACCTTGACAGCACAAAACACATCCCATGTCTGAGGATTTCTAGTCTCGCCTCCCACGCACAGACAGATTTCTGCTCTTGGAAAAGAAGGTAAAGGCAGAGGGAAGAGGTGGATTCAGTGAACTTTTGTGGCAAAGCCTTTTCAGAGATGAAAGAAGGGCAGGGTAGACAGGTGTGCACCCTCAGATCCCCTGCTTTAAAGGCAGGTCTTGTCACCCCACTTCGCAGAGTGCTGTCAGCAGGGACTGTGAAAGCGGTAGAGCCCCTCTGCCAGACTTGTACCCGTTCCTTGCAGGACAACATCCAGTGACTGGTCAATGTGATTCTACTTTATTTTACTTTTTTTTGGTACCAGGAATCGAACTCAGGACCTTGCACCTGCCAGACAGGCACTGTGCTGCTGAGCTATATTCCCAGCCCTCAGTGTGATTTTAACCACTTACCAGTTCAATTATTTAAATACAGGATGACCAAAAATTGCACATTTTTCTTTTTTCTTTTTTTTTTTTTGGTGGCATGGGGGATTGAACTCATGACCTTGCGGTTACCAAGCAGGCACTTAGGTCACTGGGCTAAATTCCCGACCCTTTTCAGTAATTTTTATAACAAGAAATATAAAAATGTTAATTTTATCAAACTTAATACAAGAATCCAATGGTTGAAATGACACTGCCTGAGTGATGCTCAGGGTAGCATGTCAATGAATGTGCTCAGCATAAACTTATGTGGCTAAAGACTTGATCTAAACAAATCCACCTGGATGTGTTTACGTACACCATGGGCTGCGGCATGAGGGTCTGGAGCATCAGACCAACCCACAAGGCCATAGGGCCTCAGTGTGTGGTACCTGGTACCTCTTCCACCCTCCAGGCTTGCGTGAGTACACTCGCTGGTGTCCATGCTATGACACCACTGCTTAATAACACGTCTCAGAAAGCATCCCTGGCATTACAGTCACAACGGGGCTATGCACAATCCACACGTCTTGCTGCCAGACAGCTGACCCACTGCTGGCACAGGCATGACTGATCCATACGGGGCATGACACAGTCACGCATTCACCACTGGCAGCTCAAGGCAGTGGGAACGTGTTAAGCCAAACAAGATCTTACCTTTTGCTGTTGCATTTGGGTTATCTTTGTCCTCCATTGTTATTAAGCTTCGTCCCATTGCTGTAGCAACTTTGTTTTCCTCTTCACTTACGATGACTAGCTCAAGTCCTTCCTTTGTATTTAGAATCTTCACAAAGTCCCTTTTGGTTTCTGATTTACTTAGCAGTTCTGATACGGTGTGGTTTGGATCTTCAATTTGTTTCCTTAACTTTTCACTCCCTGTTAAAATGTTGTCTTAAAAATAGAGGGGAATGAAACTGCCAACCTACTATATGTCCAGTACAAGTTTGTGTTCTCTAAAATCGAAGAATGAATTTTTGGAATGATGGAGATTAAGAGCAGAATATATTTATTGAGAGAAAGAAAGCTGCTGTCAGAGAGACAGAAGGGGTCCCATGCGGGTTGCTAAAGACTGTCTTTTCCAGGGACTTTATAGAGTAAAACTTACAAGGTGAGATGGGTTCAAGGTGGGGAAAACATGGGAACTCGCAAGGTCAGCATAAGGTGGGACAGAACTACAGTTAACCAGTGAGATTAACTGCTCAGGTAAAATTGATTAAATCGGGGGCAAATGGGGAAGCGAGTCACACAGCAAGTGGCTTGCTTACAGCACTGACTCTTCCGCAGCAGGTAGGGATGGTGACTCCTGGCTTCCTCAGGATGATGGAGATCTATTTACAATATCGTCCTTAGGATGTGGGTGCATTTGTTTGATCTTTTGTCTTGAGGCCTGGCCCACAGCAGGAGGTGTCAGTCTCCCCCACAGTTGCAAGGTATCTGCGCTTCTGCACGGCTCCTTTGAGGAATTAGCCCTGTCTGTTTTCTACCTAATAATATTGCTACCTAACTCAGTTCCTGTAACTATTTTTTTGGTTTTTTTGAGGCAGGGTCTCACTATGTAGCCCAGGCCGGCCTTGAACTTGCTTTAGTCCAGGCTATCGTTGAATTCATGGTGATCCTCCTGCCTTAGCTTCCCAAGTGCTAGGATTACAGGCATGTGCCACCATGCCCAGCTATCATGTCCACTTTGAACAGCTGTTTTATTCAAATAATTTTTTATGTAACACAAAGCACTATTTTCCTTTGAGTAGTGTTTCCTTATGACCTGAATTTTGCATCTCTCTTTGGATTCCTAGGTTTCTCTTTTTTTTTCATCCTCTTGTGGTGTAATATGTATTCAGCTACTCATCTTTCGGGAAGCTTTGTTTAGATCTCGATTTGAGTGGATCTCCCAGCACCCTTCCTACCTTACCTGAGGTCTTCCACCTTCATCGTCCAGCTACAGTTGAAAGCTGGGTGGTGCAGCCTACATATTTTTGTAGCCACCCTTCCCCGGAGTAGGGGCAAACATGAGGGAAATGGGAACAGAGGAATGTGGTGGAGGTCTCTTTCTGCAACTTTTCTTTAGCCTCCTGTATCTCATCCATGCCATCCGAACGGAGGTGAGCCACGGGATGTCCTCCAGTGTTGGCCTCAGGGCAGGTGTTCAGGGAGGTCTTCCTCATCACCTCTCCTCCTCTGCTGCCTCCCCCACCACAGGGGGAACAGTCTCTGGCTGGAGGTGGTCATGAGATGCTAGATGCAATGACGCAGACTAAAAATTTCCTTCCAGATCAAACAGAGCTCTGTGAGAAGCCTTCTACCCTTCCTGCCTTGCCCTTCTGTTGTCTCCCAGACGGCTCTGCAATGCTTGGAAGCATGAATGCCACCACGATCACATGGATGAAAAGCACCTGCTGCAGGTGGTGGCAGAGCAGGAAGAGGAGGTCCCAAGAGGATGCACTGAGGCTGATCCCACCTGACCACTGACCTTCGGACCTGCCATCGGTGCCTGCGCCACTGGCCCTGCTCACTAGATGAGCTCTAGGAAGGTCAGCTGGAGTTTCCCCTGTGCAGTAAAGCCCTGTGGAAGGAGAAGAGAGCTCGCTCCTTGAGGGCCCCAGCTGGACTTTCCCCCAGGCTCCTGCCCACCTCTGTGGTTTAGGGTTCTCCCAACTACACTGGGCTCAAAGATGGTGAGGATCAGTGAAAATTCTCAGGATTTTACTACTGTTCACCTTCCTTGTTATTTATCACTGAGAGAACAGCATCAAACACAGTCAAACCACAAAGTTGTTTCTTTTATTAGTTGCCAGTTTTGAAGCTTATAGCATGAAGCTGAATGGCTTTGCTGGTTTCTGCTGGAGATAGTTTTAGTCATTAAAATGTGTTTGTATCATATTATTGGAGAGATTCTGTGATCAGCTTCCATCAGTTCCATTTGTCCAGAGGCCCCCTAGGCCCAGACTGAAATTACGAGGGCTGATCATTTTTCTGAAATAATACATGATAGGCTAAAAATATCTTTCTTTTTCTAAACATTCATGTTGGAGAATTTAGGCCTATTTAAAAGGCAAGCAATTATTCATAGATCATATTATATGCTAAGCCCAGTTTTTTTATACACTGCCTCCACGTAACCTCTGTTGAGATAAACTGTTCATGAAATACAGTTATTGACTCATCTAAACTCTGTCCAATTTCCAAAAGCAAATGTGGCTTCATTTTGAAAGGAGAAAAACCAGCATGGTTTCTATAGTTACAGCTCAGGGTATTTGCTAACTTTGCAAGGTGGAATACCTGTGCGGTTGAAATGACATAGTGGACAGACATCACAAAGGTGACCACCTGAGGGCATTACTTGTGAAGAACTTACATTATTTTTAGAATTCCTCTTTATAAAGTAGAATACATCTGAGGCATAGAAATGGTAAATCAAACATACCAAAGGTACCCACCTTTTTTTATTAAAGAATTTTCTATAAAAAGAAAATCATATCCTGTATGGTTGCCATTAATCCTGAAGCTGCATGACCTTGCCTGAATCCACACTGACCGCTTCCTCCCTCTGGGCACAGCAAACATCGCTGATCAGGCTTTGGCAACCCTAACCTTGCAGCAAAGCTATGAAATGGGAAGTAGCTGAAACTGTGTGAAAAAGTAGCAAGCGCAGCCATGAAGTCTGTATTTCAATCTGTAAAACAGGATCAGGACCTTGCTGCAGACAGGGTCTTCATTCACACCCGTTAGGGTTCCTCCCTCCTCAGGACTGCGTGGTGAGATGCCGCAGCCCTCGGCCCACCACCCGGGGCACTAGGGGAGCGAGGCAGCTGCAGCTTGCCCTGCCGGACACTGCGGTGGCAACACTGAGGCCTCGGACAACGGTGAACATCTGCCATGGGGGCACAGAAGAAGAAAAGATGAAAAAGCAGACACAAGAAAGCTAGGGACCAGGTATGGTGGGAGAAATTTGAGCAGTTGGGTAGAAAGAGCAAGGAAGGAAAGTCAGGACTGTGGATGGTGGCAGGACCAAATGCTCAGAGGGAGCCATCAAGTTTGCAATTCTAAGGTATTATGGTTTGTGTATGGATAACCCCCAAAGCCTCACACAGTCGTGGGAGGCAGGCAGCCGGCATACAATATAAGGGAGGGAAGGAGGCATGCTCTTCCCTTTTTGATCTTGTTGCCTTTGGTACCTGTTGCTGCCACAAATGACTGCCTCTGTGCCACACCACCCTGCCTTGGAGCCAGCTGATTACGGACTGAAACCTCCACAAACTGTGAGCTAACTAAACCTTTCCTTTCTTCATTTTGGGTGTTGGGTATTTTGTCCCAGCAACAAGAGAAAAATAACCAAGACATGAGGTAAAGGGTGACTTTAGCAAGAGTAATTTCAGGAGTCTACTGGGGGCAAAGAGCAGGCAGCCGGGAATGAGAAAAGTGGAAAGTGAAAAATAAAAGTAAAAAACATGACTTTTAAGAGTTTGAAAGTAGCTGGGCGTGGTGGCTCACGCCTGTAATCCCAGCACTCAGGAGGCTGAGAGAGGCGGATCGTTGTCAGTTCGAGACCAGCCTGGGCTACAAAGTGAGCTCAAGGCCAGCCTGAATGGCATAGTGAGACCCTGTCTCAAAAAGACAAGGGCCGGGGATTTAGCTCAGTGGCCTAAGCGCCTGCTTGGCAAGCACGAGGATGTGAGTTTGATCCCTGGTGCCGCAAAAAAAAAAAAAAAAAAAAAAAGAGTTTGAAAGCAAAGGTGAAGATAGGGTGGCAGATGTGGACAGTGGCAAGATCTAGAAGTACCGTCAAGAAAAGAAAGATTTTCTGTCCCACAGAAGAGCCAATGTGGCCACTAGAGGCAGCTGCTGTAGGCAGGGCTGCAGATGCGGTGGCCCAGTGAGAGTCTGAATGGGGAAGGCGGGCACAGAGCACGTGACGCAAAGGGATGAGCAAGGCCTAGCATGTCCTCTCAGTGAAAAGGAAGCGAGTGTCCCATGCCCCCACTTACACAAGGGAATGAAGTACTGACTCATGCTGCAACCCAAGTGAACCTGGAAAACATACTAAGTAAAAAAAGTCTGTCGCAAAAGGCCACGTAGCATTCGGCTCCCTTCATATGAAATGTCCAGAAAGGGCAAATCCATGGAGACCAAAAGACTGGTGGCTCCCAGGCCTGGGGCAGGGAATGACTGCTTAATGGGCATCAGTTCCCCACGGTGGCGATGATAACGCTTTGAAACTAGTCAGAGGTGGCACCGTTACAACACGGTACGTGCACAGCTGAATGCCGCTGAGCTGTGCACTGTGAAATGGTTCCAACAGTAACTCTTATGCTATGTGTACCCCCACACGCACGCCCCAGCCGGGGCAACAAGAACCTGTCAGGGCATCGAGCAAGAACCTGAATGTGAGCACAAATAAGCCCACAACGACTGTAAAACAATCCTCATAATTGTGGCGGGGAGGGTGGTTTCTGAGACAGTCTCACAATGTCGCTAGCCTAGGCTGGCCACAAACTCATGATGATCCTCGTGCCTCAGCCTCCAGAGTGCTGAGATTACAGGCATGCACCACCACATCCAGCTCCTCATAATTTGAGTCATCAAAAGAAGCTAAATTATGACTACTCTTACATTGCTGAACAAAACAATTTCATATGACTTAATCTAATATATTCTCTTTTAAAAGACTACACACTTGAGCCAAGCATGGTGGCACACACCTGTCATCCCAGCACTTGGGAGGCTGAGGCAGGAGGATCACCAGGAGTTTGAGGCCAGCCTGGGCTCCACAGTGAGTTCAAGCCCAGCTCAGACTACATTGTGAGACCCTATCTGAAAAAACCAACTCCACCACCACCAAAAAAGACAGCACACTGTGTGTGTGTGTGTGTGTGTGTGTGTGTGTGTGTGTGTGTGTGTGTTTTGTTTTGTTTTTGCAGTACTGAGGATTGAACTGTAGGCCTTCACACTGAGCTACATCTCCAGTCCTTCTTTACTTTTTATTTTGACACAGGGTCTTCCTAATTCACTAAATTGCTCAGTCTGGGCTTGAATTTGCAACCCTCCTACCTGAGCCTCCCTGTGTTCTGGGATTACAGGTATGAGCCACCCTTCCTCCTGCTACGTGTGACATTTTACTAAGACTCCTGTCACTGATGATGCTAGGTATATCAAACATTTCTGCTGCTTCAAGTCCTAACTGATCCTGGTTGTTGCCTCTCTCCCCTTTTAAAATGAAAACTCTAACTTCAGAAAGGAGACTTAAGAAAGGCTTTTAGCTAGAAAGAGATGTCTGACATGGAAAGCAAGCAACAAGAGCTGTGCACACGTGGGCTCTGTTTCTGGCTTGGCCAGTTCCTTCCCAGAGGACCACAAGCAAACAGAGACCCCCGTCGCTTTCATCGCATGCTGCTCCTGGCTGTCAGGTCAAATGAGGTCCTCCTCCTTGCCCCTTTATGGAGTTCAGGTTGGCCTCTAACTCACTGTATAGTACAGGCTGGCTTTGAACTCACAGGGTTTCTCCTGCCTCAGCCTCCCAAATGCCGAGATTACAGGCCTAGGCTCAAATGAGGTTTCTAATGAGAAACAGCCACTACTATCACTAAAAAACAACTGCTATCCAAAATTAAACAGCATTTCCACCAAACACTGTAGCTCTGTAATGTGTTTCTAACAGAGCTGATCAAAGTTTGACTTAAGTGCAGAAAATAACAAAGGGAAAATTTGTAATTTTTTCAGAAGGAAACAGCACTCTATAGATTCTTGGAAATTATACAATATGAGTAGTAAATCCTGATCAATTCATCAGTCTTCCATAAACTAAGAATGGACCTAAGTTTTATTTATTTCTTACTGGAGACTGAACCAAGAGTCTTCATTTTGAGCTAACACCCCAGCCCTTATTTTTCTTTTCTTTTCTTTTCCTTCTTTAAACTTTTAGATAGGTTCTCATGAAGTCATTGTCAGGTCTGGTGGCGCACGCACACTTGTAATCCTAGTACTCCGGAGCCAGTGACAGGAGGATGGCTGTGAGTTTGAGGCCAGCCTGGGCTACGTAGTGAGCCCAAGGCCAGTCTTGAACATAGCGAACCAAAAAACCAAAAAACCAAAACCAAAACCAAACCAAACAAAACAAAAACAATCACAAAGTCACTAAGTTGCCCAGGCTCTACTCAAACTTGCTATCCTTTCCTCAACCTCCTGAGTGCTAGGACTACAGGAATGCCCACCATGCCTAGGTAGTCAATGCCACTAATTTTTTTTTTTAAATCAGAAATTGTACTCAGGACCTTGTGCTTGCCTGGCAGATGCTGTGCCACTGAATTATACCCCTGGTCTTTTGTGCTACTTTTAACCATTCCCATCAACCCAAGCTTTCATGTTTTAGTTCACATTCACTTGTCACTTCTAAGTAAAACACCAAAAATGACAAATGGCAGAACCACAACCCATTCTTTAGAAGGTAGTCACTTTTTTTTTTCCCATTTTTGGCGACAGAGTGGTCTCACTGTGTAGTCCAGGCTGGACTCTTCAAAGTAATCCTCCTGCCACAGCCTCACGAGTACTGGGATTACAGGCGTGCACCACACACCGAGCTAAGGTAGTACTTTTTCAGTTGTTCCTTGCAGGCACGGTTTTTCTACCACCCTTTTGAGGAATAAGTCAATTGAAATCCCTCTTGTGAAAAGAACAGAGCTGCTAGGATGGAGAGCTGCCCAGAGCCATGAGGTCTCCTAAACTGCTTCTGGTTCTGGGTGACAGAGACAAAAAGTACAATCATGAGTGAAGGTCACAGCATGAAAGTGCGATCTCTGTTCTTCCCAGGCACAGAATTCATCCTTTCCACCAGAGATGTCCAGTGACAGAAGAAAAAAACGAGAAGGGAACAGACAACACTTGGCAGAAACCCTAGCATTCCAAGCCCTAGCGGACACACTGAGTTTGGGGATGCTGAATGTTTACAGCTCCAACTTGTGCCAGGAAAAAAAGAACCTCTTCAGGTCAAAAAGCTTCCTTTTCTCATGAACTCCATTTGCTCTCATGCTGATTGTTACAGCTTGTGTCCAGATGTCCCCCCCAGAGCCTCATGCGGTCATAGGTGGGGATTCTTCAGAGGGGATTCTCTGAATACAGCATGTGATGCTGGGGTTAAGGGTGTGTGATTACTAAATCACTACACTGACTGGTCTGGCACTGCCCTATTCCAGTAGCCTAGGTACAGCATAAGGACCGAGAGAGGCTTGTCCTCTTTCTTGCTTACCTGCTGTCTTGCTTGCCATGAACTGGTTCTCCTCTGCGATTCCCCTCTGCCAAGCCACCCTGCCTTGGAAGCAGCCGATTATGGACTGAAACCTTTACAAACTATGAGCTAAATAAACCTTTCCTCCTTTAACTTTGAGTGCTGGGTAGTTTGTCTCAGCAATGAGAGGAAATTAACTAAGACACTGATCAAAGTTGAATGCAGTGACCCTACCTAAGTCAACAAGCATTGATTCTTTTCCAGCCCAAGTCAGAAGACAGCAAACAACTCTGGACTCTACTTGCCAGGGGATATTGATCAAATGACTATCTTCTTTGTGGTTCTACTTTTTCTTTTATAAATGAACATAATAACAGATTAACAGAATTGTGGCAGGGATTAAGATGACAGCTGTCATTTAATTGTGCCTGCCAAACAGTGAAGCCATACATCAGCTACTATCAGCAACAGTACCACCATTGTGGAGTCTGGAGAGATGTGACACTTCTCTCATGAAATGAGAAAAACTGTGACAAGCTGTAACAAAGATTTTAAAGTCTGGAATCAACTCTCCAAAAGTACTTTCACCAAAAACTGTAGTGTCAGTAAGTACTCAATCCAATGACCCCCAAACTCCTTCATCAAAGGTGATAATGTTTGCAAGGTACAGTACCATGGGGAAAATCACTGTTCCCAAGGTAGTATACAGCAAGAATGAATGAACACACAGCCAAAGTCTCTAAAAACATCATTTCAAACTGCTGTTCTGGGGTCAGATATGACTACAGATTCAGCATTTTGGTTCAGCATTAGGAATACAAAGCAGAATACAGTATCCTGACCATCAGTGTCCCATGGTTAACCAACTTCTGTCAGAAGCCTCTGTAATTTAAATATAGAAGCAAATGGGCTGTGGTGCCCTCCAGTTATAACCCACATTCCATTTATTCCAATGCATACAAGTGCACATATCATATAGTCACAGTTCCACTAGGAAATGCTTAAACATTTTTTGAATTTAAAGAAAAGCAGAGTTCTATTTAAAACCAACTATGACCCCTCATAATAAATCCATAGTACAGAACCTATTTCCCTAAAGCCAGTTTTGATAAGACCAAAAAAGTCTTGAGGAAAAATAATTTGAAATCCAAATAATAGCAGAAAAATAATGTTCCTTTCCATTAAATGCACTGCTGTAAGATCACCAACACAGACTTTTTCCCACTTGCTTGCAAGACCAGTGTCTTGTTTTTTCTTGTCTTTTTTTAAAGTGGAATTGTCAGTTCACTCCTGCCCTAAATCCTACAGCAGCATGCTTAAGGACAAAGCACGCCTCAGCACAACACAGGGGACTTGCCATCTCGTTTGGAATGACCCATCACAATGAGACCTCCGAGTTGCTCCCAGGTGCACCACACACAGCAGCAGACATCAGCAGGCAGATCTAGAAACCCCCTTTAAAGGTCCACTGACCTTTTGATGACTTGTGACTTCGTCCCTGCTTCTTCCCAGCTCCTCAGCAAGTTTGACGTTCTCTTCCTGCAATGCCGAAAGCTGCTGCGACTTCTGAGCTGCCGCCTGCTTTAGGGTTTCTCTGCAAGGACAGTGAGCACAGGGTTACCATAGAAACAAGACAGGCAAGGAAACTGTGGGAGACAACCAGCTTCACAGCACTGAGGAAAACAGATATGGTCACGTGTCCAACAGGCTCTGTAACAACAGAAGACAGTGTCGTCTGCAGGCAGGAGGGGCCACACGGCTTTAACCTCTCAGGAGGATGGCCGCCCACAATTATTACATTTTTAAAAACCTAATAAACACTATCCCCATTCTCTTACCACCCACACACACTCCATACAAAAAAAGACTTCTGCTATAAAATAAATGACAAATGAGATGGTCAGTATAGCGCTCCTGTCTTTAGGAATACTTCCATCTAGATAATTACACTAAAATCTACTACTTTGATAAAGTGACATAATTTGCTACCAAGGCACTGTTCTAGCTGCACAGATCTATAATCTGTTTTACAGAAATAAAAATCCAATGGTTCCATTTACCATGTCTGTCAGAGTCAATGCTGATGTGAATCTGAGATACCTCCCAAAAGGTTTTCTAATTAAACAGTAGGTGCTTTATTTTCATGGCATTCTTTCCACAATGCTAATTTATAATTAAAAGAAGCAAATAAAAGTATAATACAGTCTCCTAACCTATATCATGAGTATCAACATAAAATATGAACAATATATGAATTTATAAATACCTTTCCATTATTAATTCAAAATACACATTTCAAATTATTATTTACATATGGATATTCAAAATATTTTACTTGATCACTGGATTTTAGTGTTATACCATAGAAGGTTTTGATGCAATTATGAATTTTAAGTCTGCTGGTTAAACTCCACTCCACAAGCTGTCATATGTAGCTGAATTCTGAATCCAGTCATCTGGGTATGAATCCATCTGCTGAGGCATGAACACACCTATTTTTAACTTCAATTGTCTAATGGGTGACAGTGCTTGGCAGCTTTAATTTTCTAGAAATTTTAATTCTCTACCTACCTATAATGTGCACACTGTGATGACCTCATGGAGATTTGGGAGGATAAATCGCTAAAACCTCTCTTAGCACGTTCAACTAGGCTTTTTACAGAGATGTTTATTTACCAAGTAAAGAAAAATGGGAGAGGAAACATTAACCTCAGGTAATTAGCCATTCAGAAGAAGTTGTAATTTTAATTACAGATCCATCTACCTATCCATGTACACATTTACATCTCTCTCTACATACACCCCACAGCTAAAGTTCACTTCCTTGCAAAAGTTCACCAATCCTTGACAAATCAGATGATCAGCATCCTCATAAGCCAAACGCTATTTCACAGTGGTCACTGCCTTGATGGGGCATCTGGTCTTAGTATTTGTATGGCCTGATAGAGTGGTATTTGTGTTCCTCTTCTTTCCTCCTTAAAGATTTTTATCTTTTCAAGTTTTTTTTTTGTTTTGAGATGCTGTTTTTTTGTTTTTGTTTGTCTGCTTGTCTTGAGACAAGGTCTCACTAGGCAGTTTAGGCTGTCCTTAACTTGCAATGTAGACCAGGCTGATCTCGAACTCACAGCCATCCTCCTGCTTCAGCTTCTTGAGTCCTAGGATTACAGGCATGTGCCACCATGCCAAGCTCTTTTCAAATTTTTTAAACTCTTGGTTTATATTAAGAGTCTGTAATAAGAAAAGCTAAAATGAAGAGTCAAAGAAGTAATCTAAAAATAGCAAAAATGTCTGTAAGTATTGACCTATGAAAATGCTATTTGCTGTTTTAAAATGTACCAAATGATTTCAAGTACATTTTCTTATTTAATTCCCAAAGCACAGGGAGGCTTTTGTTACTATTTATGGTTTAAAATGAGAAAACTGAAGTTTAAAGAAATAAGTAGATTTGCCCCAAATCGTGAAGTCAGTAAGTAGTAGAACCAAAGAGCCAGAGTTACAATTGGCAGGTGGACTTCGACTATGATTTCAATACAAGGGCACATTTCAGTTTATCTCCA
>RJWT010038273.1:0-12897 GCA_004365215.1 Cuniculus paca
TGAAAATGAAATGTCTTACTTAAAGGCAAATGATTAGTTCTGCTAATAGAAAAGTAGAAAGAATCTTAATCTGTGAACTTTCTATTGTTCTTCTTGGCTGAGATATTGGCTGGAGTCATACATTGCTAGACACAGGAGCGTGCTCCCTACACGATTCTCTTTCACCTCCCCTAAACACAGTTCTCCGCTGTACAGTTTGGAGGTGGGGGTGGGATCTCCGTGCTACATCACTCCCTTGAAGGATGAGTAGCAGGCAAGCCTTTCATCTTGCCAGAGGTATTTGCAGATTTGAAATAAGACTTTATTATTCCTACTTTCACCTCATGTCCTTTAATCCGTTCTCCATTCTACAGTCAAGGCGATCTTTGGAACACAAGCCTCAGCATTTCTCTACTTTGCTTAAAACTCCTTAATGGCTTCTCATTGCTCTTAGAATAACGCCCAAATTTCTTATCAAGGTTTACAAGGCCTTCAATTATGATACCTGTCTAAGCCTGTAGCACCATCTCTCCTCCCTAGTTCATCCCAAACCCTCACCCACCTCATCCCATTACTTCTCTTCCTATAATATCTCAGGCTGCTTCCAGCTGCAGGACTTTCCACGTACTGTACAGTTCTTTCTGACCAGAAGAATGCTTTCTCCTTAGCTAACCCTACTTATCCTTCAAATCTCAGTTTTCAGTGTCCTGCTTGTTCCAATAACATCAGGAAGGACACCCTACTCCATCTCTGAGAATATAGAAATGTGTGAGTAGCATCTCTCGCTTGAGACGCTTTATGGACCATGTGGTAGATGGAGAGGAGGAGGGATTGTTCAGTACCCCCCTTTCCTATGTCAATGCCCTTTGCAATGTATTTGCAGTTACTTCCATTGAAAAGTGGACTCCTTTTCTCCTCCTTGATTTTGGATGGGTCCTTTGCATGTTTTGGCTAAAAGAATACAGTGGAAGTAAGGTATCAGTTCTGAGCCTGGACTTCAGAAGTTTCCATTCATGTTCTAGAAGTTCTGCCAAATTACCCAGGGAACAAGCCTAACAGCGAGAAGCCATGTTTCCTACTCCACCCAGATGTTCTAGTCAACATCTGTGTAACACTCAGATGCCTTGCAGAGCAGCACCCATCTGAAGATTCATAAATGAATCCAATGATGAGTAGAAGAATTACCCAGCTGAGGCCAGTCCAAGTTGCACATAATCATGAACTAAACTAGCAGTTGCTGTGTTAACCCAAAAGATTTGTAGTAAAACACTAGATTGTAGGTGAACAGTAGATTGTTCACCAGCCTAAACTAGCTGATACTGGCATTTTCTAGGACAGAGTAGAATAAAAGTGTGGACAAACAGATAGACAACAGTACAAGGTAGTATGTGCTAAGTCTACCGACAGTGGAAAGACAGACATAAAGTTCAAAGGAATGAAAGACCACTGAGGACTGGAGTTATTCACCCAGAGGGTGATTAATTCCCATATATTATTGTTATTGTACATTTCCTGAGGACTTGGAATATGTCTTAAAATTATTTGGTATTTTCTGTAATACCTAGAACAGTGTAAATGGCAGCATTCATTCAAAGTGCACCAAATGGGTAACTTAAAAAGGGTAGAAACCATATTTTTCTTGTTCATCTGTATGTTCCCAGTACCTGAAAAGTGCCTGGAATATAGGAGGCTCTCAGTAAATACTCATGAATACATAAATAAGTGTTTGACTTCATGAGTAAAATAATATGTACGTACCTGTGTCTCTCCAAGTGACCGTAGCAGTGTTTATAAGTATGACAGATGAGGAGAAAGGGTAGAAGCACGAGTGGAGGAAATGGCATCTAAATTCATTGTGTCCTTTGTAGTTGCTCCAAAGCACTCTAGGTGAGCCTTTCATTCGTGGTTCTCTTCTGACTCCTCTTTGAGTTTCTCCCCACCCTTTCAGTGGTAGAAACAGTTGGATCACCTCAAACTGGGAAACAGCAAAAGGCCTAGTGTGCTTCCTTCACAAAAAATGGGGAATATTTAACGGGAAAATGTTTTCTTTCAGGAGGACTCTGAGCATATCAATTTGCAACTATTTCACGTGCATTCAATTTATTTACCCCAAAAGACCATAATAATCATTACATAATAATAATTACCACTTATGACCATGTGTCAGGCACTGTGCTGAACGCTTTATATTAAATGTTTTGTCTAATCTACCGACAGCCCTAAACATTATTATTAATATTAATTATTATTATTTTCCATGTGGAAAACAGGATCCAAGGGGCTAGGCAGTACCCGTTACATAGTCAGTGAATCACGCCACCACGCCCAGCTGAACCTAAAGTTTCTATCAGAAACTCAGTCACTCCTGTTCAAAAATGTGACCCCTTGAGTGCTAAACCCTGTGCTTTTGAATTTAAGAGTGCACAGGGATCTCCTCGGGGGAGAGCTAAACACATATTATCCTCTGGATCCCACTTTCAGGAATTCCCTATAGCTGTGTATGGTGGTATCTAGAGTCTGCTTTTTTTTCCTTCCAGGTGTTTAGAGACAAAATCTTGCTATGTGGTCCAGGCTGGTCTTGAACACACTGTGTAACCCTGACTGCCCTCAAACTTGCAATTGTCCTGTCTTAGTCTCCTGAGTGCTGGAATTACAGGTGTGTGCCTCTGTGCCCTGTTCAAGATTTTGCCTTTCTCAGAGCCACTCACATGAATCCGTTGCAGGTAGTCCACATACTGTACTCCACTACACCAGTTTCCCTCCCCACAGAAAGCAACTTGGAGTAACTTCCTCTGCAGATTACCTTCAGGCATTGAGTTTCATCCTGCTAGCATGACAGATGCTGGCCGTGCCCAGATGTACCATTCATGTCTTGGCCTGTAGCCCATCGTGACCAGTATTTCAAGTGGCTCTGGACATTTCTTAGGCAGGAATTCTCTTTACCACTTCTTTGCTGTCTTATTTTGGGTGGCCTGACTGGAAACTTTAAAAAGCCCTTTTCATCTTACTCCTTAAGGTATAATCCAATCTAAATATCCATCTGCATGCTTCTTTCTCCTGGGCCTCGTGCTGTTCTCCACCCCTTCTCTGCAAGGCCACCGAGGCAAAACACATTCCCAGTGCTCAGTGCTATAAGGCAAGCATTTAGATCTTCATAATGGCTTAGCTTCTTCCCTGAAACAATTACCTCTTGCTTCTGAGAAGGATATTAGTGAGGAATTGGCACCACCGCCCTATAATTTCCTTTTGTTCTTCACCAGAAATTAGAAAGGTTATTTGCAAGATTTCTGTAGCAAAGTCTGTCCTTTTACTAATGGAATGAATTCAAGCAAGAGTGTTGCTGTCTTTCTTGCCCCAAGGGGCATCGTCAATGAATTTTGGAAAAGTCCTGACTGTGCCATCACAAAGCTGCTTTCCCTCTCCTTGCTGTGCATCCTCAGAGACCAGAGAGATGGGTGGCTCATTCCCTCAGGGGGTTTTATGAATGTTTCAATTTTACTGTGATGCCTGGCAGAGGCAGTACTTAGCAGCACAGGTTTGTTACAGGGCAAGAGTGGGACATGGCTTCCTGTGAACAGGTACGAGGCACCCTGTAAAGTCAAGCTAGCACCAAAGAAACGTGTGTTTACCAGACGTATGGGACCTCTGCCCCTTCACAAAGAGCAGTCTTAATAGCAAGTAATTCAATGCAAGCCATGAATGGTGCAAAGTTACTAACTTTTACTGGGACAGTGAGATATGTTACGTACTACAGTGGTGACCGCAAAATAGTATTTGGGTGACTGGTTAGTGTTATCTCAAGTCACTTAATTTGCTTAAATATGCTAATGCACTGCCAGCCTCCACATTTGAATGCAAAGGATGGAAAACTAGGCCAGATTCACAGTTCTATGATCATCCCTTTATCCATTCATTCAGAAATAGTTATTTCACCTCTCCAATGTGACAGGCACTGAGCTAGGAACTGAGACAAAGGGTGTGAGCAGGCCAGAGCTTCTGCTCTTACAGAGTTTACAGTCCGGCAAGGGAGAGAGAAAAGTTACAATGAAATGTTCTGAGCACTGTTTTTAAAATGTGCACTGTGTTCTCTGGGAGCCCAGATGGAGAATAGAGGTCCAGCTCCAGAAGAAGGTTTAGGAAGGAGAAAAGTAGAAGCGATCCGTTTAAGTTATGTGACAGAGACACTGGGCATGAGTTTTTGGAGACAGAGGGTGTTTGGAGAGAAGGAGGTGGGAAGATGCACTAGGAGGAGAGCAGGATTAATGGCTCCATCTTCTCCAGTTGTCAGTCAATCCTTGCCAGTTGTCCACCTTTTACCACCTGTCAACTGAAGCTTAATGGAGAGAAATCTCTCATCAAGAGGTTAATTGTGACACAAATTCCTATATCCAGGGGGAAAATCCATCACCTGTTCAGGCTGCTTCTTTTTGGCATCTGGAACAGTTCCTGTCTATTAGTAAAATGTAGATATTTGCAATTATTTCCAGTCACCAGGTTCTTCCTGAGCTTTATATCTTTCCTTGAATGACCTCACTGTACACTTAAAACCTCTTGGCTTTCCTTTCCATGTGAGTCGAAGCTGTCTTCATCTCTCCTGGACCTCCATTCCTCTGGTCCCCAGTAGTAAGATGAAGATATTCTTAAGGACATGGTGTTTCTTCTTTCTGGTGTGCAGAGCAGAATTCTCAACCCAGAAACAGGAAGTTCAGCAGGCAATGTGTATGATCTCATGTCCCACTGCGGTGGCAGTGTTCTGTACTTCTCCAATGCCAGGAAGACATCAAGAAGTCTGCTTTCCCCTGTGTCCACCACTTGCACCACTGCTGCAGCCTCTCTTTGGCGTTCCTCCAGTCTCCAGTCTTCTCTTGGTTTAGCCTTCTTTTCTCTTCCCAGTCTCTCCTTCACCTCTCCCTAGCTCTGCTCCCTTCTTTTCTACCCTTATCCTCATATGATATGCGTGCTTGTGACCCTCGGCTTTTGCGATTCCATAGGGAAGGGGTTAGCCTGCCCAGGCATGAAGAAAGCATGAGCAGAGCTGGTTTCTAAATGGTTCCAAACTTAACGTGGATCTTCTTCTCTTTTATTTTAGAAGGAAAAAATAAATGAAACTATAAAGAACTTAGCAGGAAGCAGGTAAATCAAGGCACCAGCTAATTTTATGGGAATATTTAAAAAACAGACCCAAAGCTGGGATCTTGTACAGTACCCAGGTAAGATATCCTATTTGGTCTCTGAGTGTAATGGCAGGGATTTTTGTCCCAGGTGTTTACCGCAGAGAGCTCTTATTTTTGTCTTTGTTATATAAAACCCACAAAAGCTGCTGAACAAATCAGGTCCAGAATCTAAGAGGAGGCTTGCATGAAGCCCAGCGGGGCAGCCAGGGGCAGCCTGAGCAGGACTCTGTGGATCACTGAGACTCAGGCTTTTAAGACAGAGCAAGGACGGTGCATGCAGGCAGATGTCACTGGGAAATGAGGCTGTTAAGTCCACTCTAGGTTGTATGTGACTTTAGAGCATCCGAGAAAATTAAGGAGTGCTTTCACTGAGGCTGCGAATAGTGTTGACAGTCTCCAACTGTGGGTACTTGGAAGTAGGACATACTGGGTCAGCTAAACTGGAGGAGCAAGGGCTACGGAGTCAGAGACCAGTGCTCCACCCAGTTCTGCACCCACCTGCAGCGAAACCTCGGTCTGGCTCCCTAACTCCTCTTGACACTTGGTTTCTTCAAATGGGACAGGATCATAAAGGCTACCCCACAGACTGTCATTTCACATGTGCCCTGGGCAGAATATCTGGGTGTGTCTGGTTGCCCACTAGCCCTTACCGTAGACCTGAAAGTCTTCAGGTGAAAAATAAACCCTAAAACCAAAAAATAGAGCCAGGCAAAATATCAAAAAAGGTTATAGAATGTGGAAATTGATGTGAGTTTTATCAGATTTCAACATATTTATTAAATAATTACAGTCATGTGTCACATAATGACATTTTGGTCAATATTAGACTACTCCTATGAGGGTGATCTCATAAGATTATGTCACCTAGTGACCTTGTGGCAGTCTTAGTTTGTGTACATTCATTCTGTGGGTTTGCACAGAAAGGAAATCATCTAAGGACTTCAGAATGTACCATTATCATTAATTGATGCATTACTGTAGTGAGCATCAGCCCCGTGCATTGTTAGGGACACAAAAACTGACTGGCATGTGCATGTGCCTTGTCAGGAAGTCCTCAGAGTTCTGTGTCATGTGGTAAATACTGTAAAAGTGACGTGCACAGTGTATTTCGGAATGTGAGAACTGATGAGGGAGTCAGGGAACACACCACGGAGAAGGTAGCAACTGACTTTAGCTGGGACCCCAAGAATGTCTATGAGTGAGCTGTCACCCTAGGAATGTGGAACAGGGGGATCAGGCTAAGAGTGTTAGGGTAGAGATGACCCAATCTTTTGGCTTTAGGAAGGCATGTCATTTTCCTTATGGCACACTCACATGATTAGGACCATAACTTGCAACTACCCTATGCTCACCTTTGTCTGGCATTGACCGATCCTTGGCAGCTCTTTCCACTGAGGTAAATATGCTGGGATAGAGTAATTGGACTGATTACTTTCTCAGCAATGGAAACTCCCCCAGGCTCCAATTTCTATATGGTTTTGCATGCAAATTGCTTAGAACTGAGAGATAGAGCATGCTTGGAACCAAGTGTGTCTTAGTTACTTTTCTTATTGCTGAGACAAAATATCTGACACCCACATTAAGGGAGGAAAGGTTTATTTAGCTCAGCTTGTAAAGTTTTTGGCCCAAAGTCGGCTGGCTCCAAGCCAGGGTGGGCATCACAGAGGAGAAATACCTCATAGCATTATAGGCAGAAAACATCAAACAGCAAGCAAGAGCAGCCTGCCTCTCCCTTACATCCCTTCTAGGCTGTCTTTTGGATGGGGCTTCCCATTACCCACACCCAGAACTATGTTTAACCAAGCAGTGGGCTAATTTTGTAAACATGCACTCCTAATCCCACCATCACATACTCTAGATCGAGCCACCTCCAAAAAGCCCCACCTATGACCACTTGAACCTTTGAAGGGACATCTAGATATAAGCCATAGCCAAGAGAAAAACATGAATTTGAGAATGGACTCCATTTGCGGAGTATAGGTGTAGAAGGTACTGTACTCAGCTCTGTCTGAGTGGATTATGTCCTTTCCTCCTCAGCCTAACCTTGATCAGTTTGACTAGTTTGCCCCATATCTTATACGTTTTCTGGTTTGAATGTTAATAAGGACACATGAGACATCTTTTTTCTCCCCCAGAAATTCCAAAGGGTGATCACTATTAGATCGTTTCTCCTCCTCTAGATCTTGGTTTCTTCATCCTTCAGATAGGGAATTTATGTAATGACAAATCTCTCCAAATTTGTCCAGCTCTAATGCCCAGGTCTACAGAGATTTGAGTTTCTGAGAGTTCAGATCCAAGGGAAGCACACATCTTGGAAAGTGGAAGAGAGAAATGATGCATGGTTCTGGCACTAGGCAGGGAGCTACTGAACAACACACAATCTAGTTCAGAGAGAAAGGCTGTCCTTCCAGAGTCCTGCTTTCTGTTTTGCACAAGGCACCCTGTGGTTTAGTGACAGCCTTGGGAGCAACAGTTATTTCTTAGAATTTCTGGTTGCTTCTTTGACCCTCAGTCTGGATTTATTCCTTCTTACTCATTTCTGTGTCCCAGTCCCAGTTCCAGGCTATCAATACAGTGTAATCATTTAAATATTAATTTTACTGGTACACTTTAGATATACATAAAGATCACACTCATCATAGGGAATTTGTGCCCATACAGAATATATCTTGATTCTTCTTTTCCCCTCAACCCCCTCATATTTATTCTGTTGGCTGAACTGAGCACCCACACCTTCCAGGGAGTCAAGAGGAAGGTGTTACGGTTTGTTTATAGATGCCCCCCCCAAGCCTCATGTAGTCATAGAAGTGGCTGAATCTAGCATTTGTGATTGACTCGTTGTCTAGCGCTGGGATTGGCGGTGTGAGCTCTGCACCCGCCCGGGGGTTGAGCCGACATACAATGTAAGGTCGGAATAGGGGCGTGTTTTTTCCTTTTTGGCGCGGTTTGCTCTTGCCGCTTGCAGCCGCCATGAATGGCTGCTCCCTTTTGCTCTGGCTGCTGCCTTGAAGTGCTGCCCCAGTGCCATGGCACCCTGCCTTGGAGTCAGCTGATTATGGACTGAAATCCCCAGAAACTGTAAGCCAAATAAACCTTTCCTTGCTTAACTTTGGGCATCAGGTATTTTGTCCCAGCAACAAGAAAAAAGTAACCAAAACAGAGGGACACTGAATAAAGACCGAGGATAATTCAAGATTTACTCCTGGATTTCTTTGTCATAACTAGTTGTAACCAGTACAGTTGATTCTTCCTAGTTTTTCTCTCAGAGGTTAACCTTTCCAGTCCTATGGCCTTCTCTCTCTCCCCTGATCCCTGACACTTGTCCTATTGGCTTGGAGTAATGGCCATTATCTTCCCCACAACCCTCTGCCTGCCACATAGCAGTGTCAGTGTGGAGGGAATTCACAGCACACACACTTGGTAGTATTTGCCTTCATCTGTCACTGTGCCTTCTACATTCACATGGGCCAGGTTTCACAGCTATGGAAACTATTGGATGGTTGACAAATGTATTCATAAGGTGAGACACAAAGTCAGTGTGGATCAGGCTCTCTGAGGAGGTTAACCTGACTGTCTGCTTCCAGGAAGGAGATTCCTCTTTCCTGAACTGTGAAATGCAGAGGTAAAAATCTCTCTAAATCCCAGAGACAGAAAGCAAGCGACCAAAACACCTCAATGGGGGAACTTCAATTCAGAACACATCCATGATGACAGCTCTGTCCCAAACGTATTGATGACCAGGGAACTCTCACTTGAAAAACTCCTAACCTCTAATGCACTGAAGTATCTTTTAGTAAAATACCACATAAAATATACATTGGACCACATTCGTAAAAGACAGCCAACTATAGTTTAAAAAAAAGCATGAAATTTTAAGATATAAATTTAACGTTTGGCTCTGTTACTTTTTGACTCTGAATTTATTCCCTTATCTATCATGTAGAAATACCTTCCCTAAAGTTATCATGTGGATTAAAGAAGAGTATTCATTTATTAATTCAACAAATAGTTATTAGACTATGCATACTTGTGACCCTTGGCTTTTGTGATTCCATAGGGAAGGGGTCAGCCTGCCCAGGCATGAAGAAAGCATGAGCAGAGCTGGTTTCTAAATGGTTCCAAACTTAACATGGTTCTTCTTCCCTTTTATTTTAGAAGAAGGAAAAAAATAAATTAATCTATAAAGAACTTAGCAAGAAGCAGGTAAATCAAGGTACCAGCTAATTTTATGGGAATATTTAAAAAACAGATCCAAAGTTGGGATTTTGTAGAGTATTTATTAAATAAGACAAGTGACTCTCACTGCCTCAATAGATAAACCTCCAAGTCTTGGAGTTGCAGCATAACCAAAGTCTGAAAACATCGATATGGGTTGATCAGGTTCACCTTCATCCAGTCACTCAGGGACCCAGTCTTCTCCTAGCTTGTGATGGTCCCCTCCCATCACATACTTGCCAAGGTGGCTGTGGCAAGGAGAAGGCGGTGCATAAGGTACACTGTCTCTTCCATACCTCATACCACACACACCACTTCTATTCATGTTCCTACTTGCCAAACCTTTGTCATATGCTTCCACTTTATCTCCAAGGGAGGCTGAGAAATGTTTCTTTGTCAGAGCCCTGAAAGAGAAAGCAGTATGGAAAGCAAATGGCATCATCTCTGCCAGGGGCATCTCATGTGTGTCAGGAAGGATTGTGGATAACAGAAACCTAAAGATGAAAAAGACAAAGTCACTGTCCTTGAGGAGTGCACGACATTGAGATACATGCACAAACACAATTAGTTCTTGGAGTCGTTCAACTCCCTTTTAATTCCCTAATTTTTCCTTGCTATAAGTTATTATTTATACTCTAAATGTTCTGTGTTCTTTTCACTTTATTTTGTGCCTATAATTTTCATGTGAGACACCTTCAGCTCCCTGCATGATGGTAAGTTCCCAGGGCAGGGTCTGCCTCTTGGTTACCTGTCAGTCCCCTACCTGGTACTGGGCACCTGGCAGAAGTCCATTTTCCCCAGAATTTTTGTTAAATTTGAGTTGTATGTTTATATGTACATGTATATCTTTGAGTTTTATATTTATACCAAGAAGATATAAATTATATTTCTCTTCTCCCTTTGCCCACAGCTTTGCCAAGGTCCCCATCTTCCCGAGACAGAATGCCACGGGTTAAAAGATGGTCCACTTTTCTCAACCCAGTCCTTCCTCTGACATCTCAGGACTTGTCGTTAATTATCTGGGTAGAAGAGAGATGACTCACACTCATCCTTTTTCTCTCCTTCTCTCCCTGACAGACCCTCTCTCCCCAGACTAAGCATGATCTTGTCCCTGTGAGAACTGTTTGGGCTCTCAGGAAAAGGTGCTGTCCACAGAGTTGACCTGCAGAGACCTGAGAAGCTAGGAATAAACAAGTCAGAGGGTGACAGAGAAACGCAGATGGAGACTGATCACTCCAGAGAACTGCTTGAAACCATCTCGCTGAGCTCCTTTGTCTGCAGTGGCCTCAGACACCTCTCCTCCTGCCCTTCTGTTCCAGGATAGAGGTAGGCAGTGCCCAGTGGCTAGATGTGCTTCCTTCCTCTCTGACAGCAAGGGTCCCAACCAGTGTTCTGAGAGGTTATCACCCAGGCAGCCAGGTCCTGCCATGTTGGTGAACACTAACAGATTCAGCCTCCCGTGTTCATCATTACCCTGTACCTTTAATCAGGAGCTCCTGCCCAGGCCTCATTTAGATTTCTTGTTTGTAGCAATAATACCCTTTTAATATGCTAAATGAGCAAGCAAATGAGCCTTCCTCCACTTGCGAGGTTTTTAAAAACATCCCTTCTTTAGTGGATGAAGGTCATTCTTTTGGCAGATTAATACTTAACTAGGAGGCCCTGTTTATTGTCTGGGGTCACTCCAGCGGCTGTCACAGCATATTAAAGATAGCAGGATTGCCTGTGCCAGAACAATGCAGCTAGGTGGGGGACGCAGGAGGGGCTGCCCCTTGCCCGATTCCCTTCCGTGGCTCTCATTTAAACTCCGCAGCCGTTATTAATACTTTAATTTGTAGTGCATTAATGAATTCTAATCCCCATTATGTGTTGAGCAAATGGGCCTTCAACAGGCTCTGGGCAACCCAAGCAAGTCCTGGCTGCAGGTTAGGCAGCCGTATTAATGGCATTAGCAAGGGGAAGGGTGTTCTTGTGAAGGGCCCAGGGGGAGCAGCAGAGACACTGGCTGCAAAGGGGAAAAGTGATAGGGAAAGACAATCTTAGCAGCATTGTTTGAAACCTTGGTCCAGCTCAACCCTCTGTTCCAGCTCTACCCTTGCACTTCCCAGATATGAGGACCAATTTTTCCCATTCCTGCTTTAACATTTCCTTCATCTATAAAATGTAGATAATTATAGTAGCTACCTCAAAGGATAGACATGCATATTAAATGAGGTGATGTATGTACATGGCTAGGGCACACAGAAAACAAGAAATGTTGGTTGTCATTGCTATTCCCTGACCAAGTCTCCCCAGCTCCTTTCCGCACCTGTACCAGCTGGAGAGAGGAGTTCCCTCCCTTTCCCATCCTTGCACATCAGACCTGCTGTGAGCACACTTCTGAAGGCTCTTGCTTAGGAGTCTGACTTCCCTAACATTGACTCAAGGAAGGACTATGTCAACCTCATTTTTGCCCCCTTTCTGACACCAGCCTCATTGAAATAGTGACTGTCCACAGAGAGGTTACCTTTGTCAAAGTTGTATAAGCAATTGAATAAATGTGGTGTGTGGATTTGGCTTTCCTCTCCCTGTTTCAGGACCTCAGTCTTCTCACCTGTCTTGGGGAGATAGATTACTGAGGTCACAAAGTTTTCTTGGTGCATCTAACTGTTTCTTATCCTGGGCACTGAGATTAAAACCTCCTCTGGGAAGACTTCCTGGCTTACTCCAGCCTACCCTCCCTCCTTGTATTTTCAGGTGAGGTACCTGTGACTTGGAAGTGTCACAGTTAATCTGTAACCCAGCCAGTCTTCACAGTCAAGCTTTTCCTCTTCCTACCATACCCTAAAGGGTCACATCAACTGTATTCCTGATCTTTTTTTTAAGGATTGGTTCTTAAATGTTCCCCAAACAGCATGTGTTTAAGACTTGGTTCTCAAATTTTGTTGATGCTATTATGAGGTGGTAGTAGAATCTGAGCAGGATGGAGCCTAATGAAAGGAAGTTAAGTCACTGGAGGTGGGAAGCATCCTTGAAGAAGATAACTGAGAATTTGGCCCATATTTTTCTCTTTATTTTCTGGCCACCATGAGATGAGTGCTTCCTCTCCATGTACTTCCACCATGATATTCTACTTTACTTCAGTCTCAAAGCAACAGGTGACCACTGACTGAAAACTCTGACATCTCTAAAGTCTAACTAAGTCTCTCTTGAGCTAAGTTGCTTACCTCAGGTATTATGTCATAGCAATGGAAAGCTGACTAACACACCCATCTACCATGCTAAAGGAAAGAATGGAACAGATTGTAGCTGATTCTGGCCTGTAGACAAATGGGCCTAGACAGCAAGGTGACCCCCCCCCCACCTCAGGGCCATGAGTGGCTGAGCTGATCCAGATTGCTCTGCTCTCTGAAATCTCTGGTGATCTCATTTATAAAATATAAATAAGGTCTCAGATTAATCTAGCAAGTGCTTCCTGCTCTAGGGGTGAAAAGCCTCCAGGTAAAAGATCAAGCCCAATTTCACCCATGTGTGAGTTCTCAACCCACAC
>RJWT010038274.1:0-12904 GCA_004365215.1 Cuniculus paca
CTATCCCAAGACAGCTCCAGATCCACTGGAGCCTGGTGTAGATAGGCACTCGAATAATTTGTATCCTGCTTCTACAAGAACACAGAACGCCCGCACTCTAGGAAGCAACGGCGGCAGGAGGATCACAAATTCAGCCCTAGACTGAGCAACTCAGTGAATTAGCAAGAACCAGTCTCAAAATAAAAAATAAAAAGGGCTGGGGGGTGGCTCAAGTGTGAAGGCCTTGGGTTCAATCCACACAACACACAAAAGCCATAATCTCTTATGATCAGTCTTCATAGCTCAGCATCAATCTTGAGTCCCTGAATTTCTTCTATTCATCTCCCAGGGCCTTCACATCTCCTAACAACCCTCAAATCCTGTGGGTTTTATGTTAAACATTCCTGGTCAAGAGGGTTAACAATTTCTTATCTCAAGGTAGCTCCCCTGCCTAGGTTATATTCAAGCACAAACTTTAAAAATGGCAATGCTCTTTACTAATTCTACATTGGCTCTGAAAAATCAACAGAATAAAACTCCAAATTTAGACAGAACTTTTTTTTGTTTTTTTTAGATAGGGTCTTGCTAATATAGTCCAGTCTGGCCTTGAACTTGTGGTTCTCCTCCCTGACCTCCCAAGTGCTGGAACTAGAGGAATGTGCCCCACATCCAGCTGGACAAAGCTTCGTATACCAAGATGTCCATAACAGCACTACCCAAAGATTATTACCTGCAAGTGGTCACAGAAAGCCAGGGAATGGAAACACTCTTAACTGTCCAAAGGGGAAACGATTATATTACTACTTACTCAATTGAGGAACTATCATGAAGATATTAAAAATAAGCTTTATTTGAACTGTTAAAACATGATACACTACTCTGGTTACAGCAGTAAGTGGAAAAAAAGCCAGATACAACTATGCAACCACACACACACGCTGAGTAATACCTGGAAAAACACAAGATAAAATGTTGACTGTGGTTGCTCCTAGGCAATTAAAAAAATATAAACTATCACACATTATTTCTGAATTCGGTACCAATTTTTTAAATAACAAAACAAGTATATAAGAAGACCATTCTTTTTTCAACTTGAAAAGAATACCAACTAAAGAAATGTGTCCATGGCTTTCAAAGTTTCAAGAGGAGACGACTATGTACCATGCCTATAGTGCCAGCTACTTGAGAAGCTGAGGCAAAAAGACTGCTTGGGCTTGGGAACTCAGGGCCACCCTGAGCAACATAGCAAGACCCCATCTCAAAAGAAAAAAGAGAGAGAGAAAGAAAAAATTACCTGATTACAAAGGTACTGGCCCAGGCCAGGTCTAGCAGCAGCACTAAGATATATAACAGGCTTTTTGTTATATAACACATTGAATCCATCTACCACAAAGTCTTCATATCGAGAATGAATGGCAAGCCTACAGATCTTGGCAAGTCCTTCTCTTTCTTCCTCATGGAAATAAGCACAGCCATTTTCATACCTATTAAGAGACAACTATTTATTAATGTTCTATTTCTGATTAATTCTGATTTATAGTCTTATAATCATGGAAGCAATTCTTCTGTCAAGCTAGACAGACATTTTCACCAAGGTCAAGCAGAGAGGATAGAAATAATGAAACACTCCCATTTAAATGGCTGACAACCCACTACAAGAGGAGGTTATAAAGAAGACAGGCAATGACCTTTCATCTATTGCTACTCTAGAAAAAGCAGAAAGTATGGAAAATAAATAAGAGATTAGGAATCCTCTGGTTACAAAAAATTTGAAGAACACAGTTCTGGCTTATGAGGGCCAGCGCTGGAAATGCAGGCATAGTTGTTAGCAGTTTCAGTCCTAAAACATCCAAAATAAAGCTGCCAAAAATGCTAATCAGGTTAATTTTGGGTTTTATTACAATCTACTTGGGGCTTTTATTCTTCTCAATCTCCTAGAGAAGGAGGCAGAATAAAATGAAAGTATTCAATTCAAATAATTGCTCTATTAACAAGTGACAATTGGGAGAGTAACTAAAATGCTGACACTTTCAAACACATGTGCTTACAGTCGCAGTTTTTTACATGTATTAATCCATAAGTTCATTTAAATCACATAATAATTCCATGAAATAATACTAATGCTTGTCCCATTTAACAGTGATAAAACTGAGGCATAAGGAAGGTAAGCAACCCTTCCAACAAATGGTATATTTCAGCTCAGTATAGCTCCAGAGAAAAGATCCTAATATCTGACTCAAACAATCTTTACTGGAAAGTAAAACTCATGCTTTTACCTGAAAATTCTGCAGAGCCATAAGGTGGTATCTGAAAGTATCCTTGTTGTAAGCTTTCTCAGCCTCTCTTTGTCCAGAGTTGAAATATAAGCTCCCAGACTATGCCCCAACAAAGCCATGTGACCTTGTTCTCCGATATTCTGGATTCTGTTAATAAAAGTTCATTAGATTAAAAAAAGTGTTAAGAGTCAAAGAATAAAAAACAGAACTGAAGGGATAAAATGTTCTGTAGAAATTTAGCAGACCTGAAACCCATTTAATTCCCAGAAGGCAGAAATTTAGATAAATTCAGTGCATATAAGGTATTGAAAGCTGGGCATGGTGATGCACGCCTGTAATCCCAACACTTGGGAGGCTAAGGCAGGAGAATTGTTTGTTGCAAGTTCGAGGCCAACCTGGGCTACAAAATGAACTCAAGGCCAGCCTGAACTGCTGAACTGCATGCTGAGACTCTGTCTCAAAGACAAAAAAAAAAAGGAAAGGTACTGAAAGTTTGGGAGAAATACAGCGTTAAAATTCCAGTCCTCAGAAATTTTCATCCCTCTTTTTGAAGAGAAAGGTGTATCTGTAGCTTTTGAGAAAGAAGTGTTCTCAATCTTAAAGTCTTTAAATGAAAAAATAAATATCCCTTATTGAGCATGTGTAAACTACTTTTAAATAATTTCCTTTTAAAAGATTTTTAAAATTAAATACCAGCCTTAAGAAGTACAGAGGGGCTAGAGGGTCACGGTTCAGTGGTACAGCATTTGCCTACCATGTACTGGGCGCCAGATTCCAATCCTTAAACTAAAACCAAACAAAAACAGAAAAACAAACCAAACCAAACCAAACTAGGGAGGTTATAACTAGGATAAAATGAGTAGAAAACATTTTTTCTAGAATTACTAGAGATCAATTTCTCGCATTAGATATATTGAAAATAATACAGCATATTCAAGGGAGCTAGGTACTTTTTTATATTTACTTAAAATGGATGGGTCAATTTCCTTTATAAAGAATAACTATAAATGTAAGAATAAATTACAATTATTAACTGTAAACAATAAGAAAAAGACAAAGAACCAAACAGGATCATGGGCAAAAGACAGTTTACAAACAAGGAAACACAAATACTATTAAGTCTTAAATATACAAAAAGAGGCTTAACCTGGTTCGAAAAAAAAAGTACTTTTAAATTATGCTGAAATACCGCAATAGGATACTGCTTTTCACTTATTAAAGATATTTAAATTTGCTAACACACTGTGGGCAAAGGTATGGGAAATGAAGCATTCTCATATATTATTAGTGGGACTGAACTAGTCTAACTCTAAAGAGGAAAATATAGTACCATCTGTTGAAATTTCAAACACACATACTACCTTACCCACTAATCATACTTCTAAGATTTCACTCTCCAGACATTTGCCTCCATAAAAAAATGATACATGCCCAGCTGGGCTACTGTAGTAGCATACACCGAACATCCCAGCACTGTAGGAGGCTGAGGCTGGAGGCTCACAAGTTTGAGTCCAACTGGGGCAACTTACTAACTTTGTGACACCCTGTCTTGAAATTTTAAAAAGCTGGGGATGTAGCTCAGTGCAAAGACCCTGGGTTCAACCCCCACTATCAAAAGAAAGAAAAAAGTGGGGAAGTAGGAGGGGCTAGGAAAAGAGGAGCGAAGAGGAAAGAGAAGACATGTCCAAAGTCACTAGCTGCAGTAAAGTTTTTTCCAATAAAACAAGAACAAGAGACTAGTTAAATAAAATACAGGTCATTCAAAATAAAACTAAATACTTCTGAAAGATAAAGATCCTTCTTATGGTTGGGGATCTAGCTCAGCGGCCTAAGTGCCTGTCTGGCAAGCGCAAGGTTGTGAGTTCAATCCCCGGTGCCGCAAAAAAAGATCCTTCTTATGCAATGAACTCCAAGACATAGTGGGAAAAAGCAGAGTACTGACCGTGGGCATCTTATGTTTTGGAGAGCATGGGTGTGGGCATTTTGCTTGTGTACGCACACATGAAATCTGGGAAGGAAGCACATATAAGAACTGGTAATACTGTCTATCTCTAGGGAAGAGAATCAGGTAGAGAGGCAGAGGTAGGAAAGAAAATTGTCTTTGTGCACCCTTTTTTATTTACTAAATTCTGAGCAAGAACACATTGTTACAAAAATTTAAAACATTAAAGACAAAATGAAATTAGATAGCTAAGTAGATTAATGAATAAAACAACTGGATGATTCCCAGACCATGTGGACTATCACCAATCAAACTGCAGCAATTCTAGCAAGCAGAAGCAGAAAAGCACACAGCACTTATTTTCCAGTCCTTCTGGTGGCCCTTTGGTAGGACCCCATATCATAAAAATTATAGGATCTAATTTTTTTTCTGAGACAGGGTCTCATTATGTAATTTGGGCTGGTCCTGAACTCACACCAATCCTCCTGCCTCAGCCTCCTGCATGCTGGGATGACAGGTGTGTCCCAACATGCCTGGCTGAATCTAATTTTAGTAAATGCCTTCTTTTTACAAAATATGTTACCTAAAATACATGAATTATTTCTGAAGAGAAAACATTATCCTCATATGACATTTAACTCTTAATGCAATACAATTTCTTATTAGAATCACTTGTCAGAATGGAATTGCTAATGAAATTAAGAACACACAGACTTTCCAAAGGGAGCTGCCGACCATTCTCTATTACCGGGTACTCGGGGGCTCCTCATCATCATCTCCATGCATCAGATTCTGAACTAGTTGCAGGATGCTCACCATATCTTGTCCGCTGCAGAATAAAAAAAGAGTTGATGGACTGGTGGAGAAAATGTACACATACAAATTCATCTATACACACACACCTCTCATCCAGTTCAGCTTTAGTAAGTTTGACTTTTGTTTTTAATTGAGTAGCTACATGATAAAAGAAGTATCTTGAGATATAGTTTACGCTTTAAAAGAAAAATCAAACTTTAAATTAAACTGAATCCTGATTACCTTTACTTGCAATTAACTCTTCTACCTAAACGTGACTTTGATTTTTAAAAACTTCACCAGCATTATTTCTATACCAGCTCATTTGAATTTCAGAGTAGAAATAGAGAATATTTAGTAAGTGTGTTAGAAAAGTCAAAAGTCCATTTAAGATGGTAGAAGGGCCCAGCACAGTGGTAATCACCTAGAATCCCAGCTATTCAGGAAGCTGAAGCAGAAGGATGTTGAGTTTGAGGCCAGGAAACTTAGTGAGATGCTGTCTCAAAATAAAGAAGTTCTAGGGATACAGACCAGTAGTAGAACATTTGGCTCACACAGGTTCAATCCCAAGTACCACACGCATACACATACACACACGCACACCACACACACTAGAAGGTCGCAAAAGCAGCAAAAATATTCCAATGATACTGGTACATCCTGTTTTACTCCATCGAGGAGACTTATCTACTTACACTAACAGCATCAGTACATCTTTCCCAAGCTAGGAAACTTGAGATCCACTTAGAATATAAACAGATTTCTTTCTATCCAAGATATGTTACTCATTGTTCATTATATGAGGAGGCAAGAAATTATGAGAATTCAAATGGCTAAAGTAGTAAGCAACAGCAAGGCGACTTGTTATGTATGAATGTAAAAAAAAATTTTTTTTTTCTTTTTGGTCTTTTTGAGACAGGGTCTTGTTATGCAGTTTAGGCTGGCCTTGGGCTCACTTTATAGCCCAGGGTGGTCTCGAACTTGCAACAATCCTCCTGCCTCAGCCTCCTGAATGCTGGGATTATAGGAGTATGCCACCACATCCAGCCTTGTTGTTTTTTGTCTGTAAAAATGCTATTTCTACTAACAAGACAATGACTAATAAAAATTTCCTGTTTCACAAGAGAAGTAGTGTCAAAACAATGCTAAACAATTCACTCTTCCCAAAGTGCCAACTTTCAAATGAGGGGGAGCCCTTCAGACATTGGAGTGATTAGTGCAGGGAGGAAAACCTGAGGCACAGTGAGGTGCTAGCCTTGTGACCTTGAATAAGCGACCCCAACTTGCTAAGCCCTCACGTTATAAAAAGGTGAGGGCAAAATCAGACAGTGTCTATACCTAGCATATCCTTGGCCTCACATGTTTGAGCCTGGCAGTGTCAATACTCCTGACCACCAGTTTTAATGTCCAAGAATTACAGATGTTCTTGAGAGTACCACTTCCAGGGAACCTGCTGTGGAATTAGGCGAACAAACGAAACCTAAACCCTATCTTCTTAAGAAGAGCTATAGGATTTGCTTCCTATGCTGAGTTGTAGATAGCAATTCACACCTAGAGTGCTTTATTGTTTGAGACAGGGTCTCACTCTGTAGTCCAGACTGGCCTTGAAAGCACTATGTAGCTGATGCTGGCTTCAAACTCATAGCAATTTTCCTGTCTCAGCCTCCCGAGTGCTGTGATTATAGACATGCACCACTGCACCCGTATTAGAAGGCTTCAAATCAGCACAATTCATGCTATAATTATTTGGGGGGTGACTATTTTAAAATATTAGTATCCAGGTATGTTACATATAACACTGACTAGCATATTGTGACCTTCCCCTTGTAACCTTGGACAGCTAATTCAGGTCCACGTACATTTTAAGGGAGTTGTACTGTTGACCAAACTGCTAGTTTCCTGGTTATAAAAGAAAAAATGTTTGCCTCAGGAAAGCTGGGTTGGGACCTTAATTCCAAATTGACTGCAAACATCCTGTGAAAACTGCAGTCAGCTACTCCCTCGCCGCCAACCCAGTTCAAACCACAAAGACTTGATAGATTTGTTTTACTTGTCAAAAATTAAATCATTCTGCCCAACAATATTACAGATGACATTTTCACTTGCTATATTATAAAAATGGTATTATCAAATTAAAATATTTCTCACAATAAAAGTCTATTGAATATATTACAGATTTCAAAGATGAACTAAATATGATACTCCAGTTATAATTACAAATTTGGCTTTTGAGTCACGAGTCTACATTAACTTTTTGTTTGTTTGTTTTTGCAGCACTGGGGATTGAAATCGTGACCTCGAGCTTGCCAGGAAAGTGCTTACACGCTAAATCCCGGGCCCTGTCTTTTTGAGACAGGGTCTCACTATGCCTTTCAGGCTGGCCTTGAGCTCACTTTGTAACCCAGGGTGGTCTCAAACTCACAATGATCCTCCTACCTCAGCCTCCTGAGTGCTGCGATTACAGGCATGCGTCACCAGGCCCGGCTATATTAACTTTTGGGTGGGAAAAAGAAAGAGGCTGGTAGGCTCAGCATTACCAATGCCAAAAGCATTTCTATTTTCTAATGTTACACTGCACAAAACTATTTAAATTTTCTTTGAGCTCATTCAAATTAAAATTGCAAGTAAGGGAGAGGTAAAATCTTGGGTGAAGAAAAACTTATACCTTTAGGGCCAGAGATATAGCTCAGTGGTACAGTGCCTTCCTGTCAGGCACAAGGTTGTAAGTTGGATCCTCAGTATCAAAACAAAAAACAAAAAAAAGACAAAAAAACCTTATACCTTTAATCTTCATTGCTACCTACCTGCCCTGGAGTGGCCCTGGAATATCCTCTGATAAAAACTTCTTTTCTTTTTCCTCTTCTATTCTTCTAATGTAAAGGAAAGAAAAAATTTTATCCTATTAACTTGAACATGTACACATGTGACATTATTTAGAACCTTTTAGTGATTGATACAGGATTTGAGACACATTTATCACATCTCAGACCCCACTTTTGAGCAACCTGAGTTTCAGGAAAAGAAAAAACATGAAACAAACAAACAAACAAACAAACAAACAAAACTTCAACCCATCTCTCAGTTAATGCCCTGCATGATCTAAATATCTAATAAGAAGAATTTATAGATTCAAATCAATATATTATTTAAATGAAACTTAAAGTGACAGGACAATTGTAAATCCTTCCCCTCAATTTCAAAATCTTTTAATTACAAAGTACCTTCTGTACCAGACAAATACCAATTTTAATGTCGGCAGAAGCTATGCATGGCATCCGGGAGTTAAAAGGTGTCCTTAAGAGAAGGAAACCAGGGCTACAAGTTCCAAAACAGGTTGAACATACTGAAGGCAGAGGGTGGCTTCTGCCTGCTTACCTCTGACCATCCTCCAGCATTTTCATTGCCTCCTTCAAGTTCTTCCCCATTTCAGCTAATGTAGGGTCTGATATCTGGGAAACCAAAGAAGGCTCAATTTTAATGCTCTTGTATTACTTCTGCAATATAATTCACCCAGAAAGAGCAAATCCAAGTCTTCTGGATTGATAAAATACGAAGATTATAAAATATGTGTTCAATTTTCAACCATATAAAGGTATAACATAAAAAGTAAAAATCCTCCAGTTTTACTCCACTTTTGAAATCGTGATATATCTCTTTCCAATCAGAAAATGTTAAACTTTGTGGGGTGGTACTGAGGATAAACCCAGACACGGAGCACACTAGGCAACGACTCTGCACTGAGCTATATATATCCCTAGACTGCAGTGTTAGATCTGAGGGGACCTAGACCAGGGTTCCTCTGAGCTTCAACTCCCATGAAGCACTTGGGGGGTGGGTGGGTGTTAAAAACTTGGGAGTCTTTAGGTTTTTAGCTTCTTATCTCTCATTAACCTTTATTTGTATGTAGGGATTTGAGCAAAACTTGATTTGTAAAAAGTTTCGTTAAAAAGAAAAAGTACAGTGAGGTGAGGAAATTCAGACAAGGAAGTGATTTGCTGGTGGTCACAGGGCTAGTAAACGACAGCATGGTGCCGAACCCCTAGGCACTCCTGCTTCAGGCCTCTATCATATCGTACTGACTCTCACAAGCAATCATATAGCCACAGCCACTCTGATTGTTAAACAAAACAGAAAAATCATTTTCTGACAGGCGTTTTCAATAAAATCCACCACTTAAATGTAACCATGAGATAGTTTAGAATGCAATCTAAAGGGTCTCAGTGCTCTAATTACGATTTAGGAAGAGGAACAGATAATGGTCCAGAGAATTTATCTTAAGTCTGCTGGTCATGTTCCTCACTATCCTCAACTCTGGAGACTCTGCATCTGCCACTATTTGGCCCAATGGAAAGATAAACAGTTTTGCTGGACCATCCTCATTTCCGTGCTTCACATTTCTAATACCTGCCTTACGGGAACTCCACATCCTTGTGCCTTTTATCTATCTCTACCTACTACTTACTCAATGACAATTCAATATTTCCAGGAAACTTACGGACAAAAGCATTTTTACTCTTTAACATCCCCCAACAATACAGATGCCGTTTCCCCCTCCTAAACCAAATAACTGGACTTCTTGCCTGATACCTACCCTCAGTAAAACAAAAAGGGTTGCATTTATGGAAATAATGGGACAGACCCCCATACAACTGGGGCCATTTTGACATGTAGCTGCCATTTATCTGCATGATTCCTTACATCTTGTACCGTGAATTGTTTTATAACTGCTCTTTCCAGCACAGATACCTTCCCCAACAAGATCCTGAGCTTCTTGAAGGCACAATTCAGGCTTATACTAATTTTGACTTCTCTCATAGGTCTAAGAAGGGTTCAAAGTCAGCACCATTCTCAGCAGTGGGGATCGATACACTTTGTCTATAAGTGCAACACAGCTAATTCTTCCTACAGGATTAGAACTTTTTTTTTTCCAGTTAAGAATAGCTAAAATAGCTACACACTTGTAATCCCAGTACTCTAGGAGACTGAGATAAGAGAACTGTATGTTCTATTCTAGCCTGGGCAACTTAGCAAGACCCTGTCTCAAAATTTAAAAACTGAAAAAGGAATCTTTCACCATGCACTAAACTAAATTCGAAATGGATCAAAGATGTAAATATTAAAACAGGCCAGTGGCACAGCACCTGCCTGGTAAGCACAAGGTCCTGAGTTTGATTCCTGGGGTACAATACATAAATAAATATTAAAATGGAAACATTAAATCTGCTGAAAGATAGAGTGGGTAAAACTCTTGAAGACATTGGTATAGGCAAAGACTTTATGAATAAAACCCCTATCACACAGGAACTATCACAGAGAAACAACAACTGGGATCTCATTAAAAAGCTTCTGCACAGCAAGAGAAACCACCAACAGAGTGAAAAGAAAACCCAATGTGGAGAAAAATGTTTGCTAGTTGTTCCTCAGAAAAGGAGTACTATTGAGAACATATAAAGAAAAAAAAAATCGGACCTCCCAAATTTAAAGACCCAATTCAAAAATGGGCATCTGAGATGAATACACACTTCTCAAATGAAGAAATACAAACAGCAAATAAATATATGAAAAAATGTTCAACATCACTGGTCATTCGAGAGACACAAATTAAAACAACACTGAGATTCCACCTCACCCTGGAAAGAATGGCTATTACCAAGAAATCAACCAATAACAAAGGCTGAAGGGGCTGTGGGGAAAAAAGAACCCTTCTCCACTGTTGGTGGGAGTGTAGACTGGTGCAACCACTGTGAAAATCAGCGTGGAGATTCCTCAAAAAACTAGGATTGGAGGTTCCGTTTGACCCAGCTATTCGCCTTTTGGGTATATTCTCAGCAGAACTGAAAACATCATACCACAGGGATATATGTACAGCCATATAGTAGCACAATTTATAATAGCTAAATCTTGGAAACAACCCAAACGCCCATCAACTGAGGAATGGATAAAAAAGATGCGGTCTTTTTATACATTGGAGTACTACTCAGCCATAAGGAAGGATAAACTTGAGCCTTTTATAGGTAAATGGATGCAACTCAAGACCATACTCATAAGTGAAATAAATCAGATGCACACGCGTAAACATATTGTCTCCCTAGTAGAAGAAGCTGCAAGAGTAAATAAGATCCAAAATGTACACTAGATATTATAGAATGGGAAGAAACTTCAAATGGAAAGAGAAACTGGGATGGGGGAATGGAGAAAAGGGAAAAGCAAAAATATATATATAATTATATATATATGATAGTTAAGACACTCATACTACTAATTTCTCTTAGGCCATTTAAAAGAAAGGTTTGTGCTAATATTTTTTGGAAAATTAAATGCCAATATCTTGTATTCTGAGTAACTAATTTAAAGATAACAATACGCAATGTATTAAGCATTATTACCTTATTATCTTGTTTTGAAATTTTATCTTTCTCTTTAAAATTAAAAAAAAAAACAAACACTGAAAAAGGAGGGTGAGGACTAGAGATGTAAATCACTGCAAAGGCACTGGGTTGAATTCCCAGTCCCAGGAGGGTGGAGAGAGACCAGACAAAATAGCTGACTTAATTTAGAAGTCACTCTGCACGAACACTATGAATTTAGAAACACTAGAATTGTATGTAATGACAAGATGCTGATGCTGTGAAAGGCAGGAGGAAAGCACAGATTTATCATCTCCTACCTGAGTCACTCACTGAGTGGACTGGCCTATGTTTCAATTGTTCTTGCTCTTAACTTTCTTTTGCAGGGTGGAGTGGAAAAAATAACATTGATAGTTAAATTAGAGTAAATTAAATGTGAATATGATTCTAATGCTGTAAATCCTAATGTGGTTGGTGAATTAACTGGATAATCCAAAATATGAAGCCTTACCCACCTGCAGGATAATATCACACTTTTAAGCCAAAGAGTATTCTAAGAATAGTTGAATATTAATTGGTTCCTTAAAACTAAAAATGGGCTACATAAAGCGGCTACTGCTGGCAGCCACTACTTTCTTATTCACATTTCATACCCTCCGTATTTGTTATAGTGCCAGACAGGGAAGCTGTGTGATCAATGTTACCATATAACAGCAGGACAACAGCCAGACACTAAACCAATGAATAAAGAAGTAAATTGTCTAAAGATGCCTATTATTCAGTATATAGAAAGAGACAGTAAAGGGAGAAATGGTATTGTGTCAGGTTCTTAGGAAGAATGTTGTAATTTCTGTGTTTCTTAGCACCAAGCAAGGTCTGTCACAGAACAAGTATTCAGTAAGATTTATAAATCTTAATAACTACTCATACTGGGTAACTTACTGTAACTCAGGCATTATACTAATTAACCCCTTTACACACGTCACTTCTCAATTAACATGAAACTATATAATTAGTATGCCTTAAAGTCAAAATTTAAAACAATCTTTACTACTGCAGGACCAGGACTCTTTAACTACAGTACTAGGCCAGCAATGGCAAACCTTTTAGAGACTGAGTACCCAACCTACAACCCAAAACTCACTTATTTATTGTAAAATGCCAACACTACAATTAAATCTGAATACTGAGGTTTTAGTTTAGAAAAAAAACAACTCATACATTAACATCTCTTTTCTTAAATACACAGTAACAAAGCCAGATGTGGTGGCACATGCCTATATAATCCCAGCACTTGGGAGGCTGAGGCAGGAGGGTCCTTAAGAGTTGAGGCCAACTTGGGCTACAAAGTGAGTTCAAGGCCAGCCTGAACTGCATAGTGAAACTCTGTCTCAAAAAGACAAAAAAAAGAAAAGAAAAGAAAAGAAAAGAAAGACAGACAAGCCGGACGTGATGGCTCATGCCTGTAATCCCAGCACTCGGGAGGCTGAGACAGGCGGATCGTTGTGAGTTCAAGACCAGCCTGGGCTACAAAGTGAGCTTAAGGCCAGCCTGAATGGCACAGT
>RJWT010038275.1:0-12886 GCA_004365215.1 Cuniculus paca
CAGTGGCAAAGTTTATTTGAAAAAGTAAAAATGAAGAGTGAGGGAGAAACAAGCTCTGGAGAGCAAGCTTGGGGTGAACAGAAGAGAGAACAAGCAAGATGAAAGTACCCCCTGGAGGAAACAGGGCAGAATTTCGTGAGGAAAGTCATAATAGCAAGCTCTTCCTGGTGTCTGTATTCTTGCATACTGTCCAGACCTCAAGGAAACCCATGAGAACATCTACCTATAGGTCCTGAGAGGTGGTGCCAGGATTCCATGCTGCAGGTTGACATCAGGTCTAGGCCATTTTATTGAAAACCTCCTCATTTTCTTATGAAAAGTCCATGTGCAAGGCTTTGGGAACTGTTCTGTGCATGTGTTCTAAAATCTTATAATTAACAGGCCATGCCTACTTCCTTAGCGAGCTTTGCCGTGCTATGTCAATATGACGAGGAAAGAGAAGTGGTACAAAGGACCCTACTGGGGAGTATAAGGATGTTTACAGAATTAGGTAAAGATAAGAGAAAAACCAATGGGAAATAGAAGGTAAAAGAAATGGAGGGAGAAAAAGCAAGAAATTACATGGGGAGTAAAAATAAGAGAAAAAATAAAGGGCAAAATATTAAATGGAGGAAGAAGAAGAATAAAGAAAGAAATAAGAAAAAGAGATAAAATTCAAGGAAGAGGAACAAAGGAAAACTTCCTAAGTGCCAATAAACTGGTGAAGAAAGGAAGGAAGAAAGAAACAAAAACAAATAATCCTAAAAACAACACACCCACTCACTGAAAACAAAAACAGCAAACAAACCAAAATCAAAATCCCACCAAAAAATAAAAATAAAAATGTCTGTGTAATTTTCTGTGTAAGATTTTCTGTGTAAAATTTCTATTGTGTGATTTCCTTCTATGATCTATAATTTTGGGACAGTCTCCAAGTCACAATACATCCCAGCTCATGCTGCTAGGTAAAGAAGGCAGTGAGAGCCCAGATTAGTGCTGTATATGGTCACCAAGGTCAAGGGTGCCAATGCTGCAACTTTTAAATCCAAAACAATTCACCCTGGGCCTGGCTTCTGGGTGTGGAAGTGGTGCTTTTGTCTTTAAATTTAAACCCCTCAGCAGGTCTCTTTCCAGCGTGACTGCAGTTCCCAGACCAGGCTGTCTTTCACTTAGTCACTGTGGAAAACTGACATTGGTATTCTGAACAGAAGCCATCCTGTGGCTGCTCTGAGTTGCATGTTCAAACAAGCAACCCTTCTCTGGAATAGTGTCTGGGCAAGTTCTCTCTTCAGAGGATATGGCAGGCACCTGGACTGGAGTCACTCACTCACTCTTGCCTGTCAAAGGACTTATGTGGAATCCTGCACTCTCCCTGCAGCTCCTAGCATGAGCCAGTTCATTTTGGAGCCACAGGTATTTGGTCACAACATTGAAAAAGATGATCAATGCATCTTTATAATCATAGTGCTTATGTGAGTTGGATACTATTATTATCCTCAGGCTCCACATAATGAGCTTAGAGAAGCTCATTAACTTATCCAAGTTCACACAGCAGAAAATGGAGCCTCTAAATTGGAACTAAGGTCTGAATAGCTCCAAAATCTATTACGGCATAATATAAAGTTCACTGGATATTTTACATTGTGTATTTGCCTCCAGTTCTTGTCACAGAACTCCTAGAATCCTAGGAATTTCCTGAGTCATGGAGAGTTTCTTTTGTTATTCATAACAGATCTTTTTTTATGAATGAGTGAATGAAGGAGCTCATTGCCAATGAGTTGACTTAGGGCAAGGCCTTAGATAGGCTCAGAATTGGATCAGTCCCCATAATATCCAAGTGACTAGAAAGTTAGTGAGTTAGAACTTTCAATCCCACCACCAACCTGTAGAGATTCATCCCTATTAAAACACTCTTGCATGGCCAGGGAGTTAGCCCAGCAGTTCAAGTACTTGCCTGGTAAGCGTGAGGTCGTGAGTTCAATCCTTGGTACCAAAACAAAACAAAACAAAACCCATTGCATAATGAAACTTGATGACCTTTCAGGTTGCTGAATATATAGAACTTCTGAGAGACTAGTATTTCAACCATTCCTTGCCCAAATCATCCTTTCATCTGGCTGTTCAACTGCATCTTTAAATATTCCCTATAATAAATGAGTAAACATAAGTAAAGTATTTCTCTGAGTCCTCTGAGCTGTCCTAGCAAATTATTGACTCCAGTGAGGAAAGTCAAGGGAATTCTAATTTACAGCCAGTCAGAAGCAAAGATCACAACCTGAGACTTGCAACAGGTATCTGAAATGGGAGCAGTCTTCTGGAACTGAACCATTATTTAACCTATGGGATCTGATGCTATTTCCAGGTAGATAGTGTCAAAATTCAGTTGTAGGGTACCCACTTGCTATCTACCAGATAGCTTGGCATGTGAGGAAGTTTCTCTACCTCCCTTATCTGGTCACAGAAGTGTTCCATGTTGTGAATGTGGAAGTTGAGAGGACAAGGTTTCCCTCTCTCCCTTTATTCCTCCACGTCAGAACTCTGCTGTAGTGTGTCCCAGTAGATGGCACATCTTCCACTATCTGCAGATTTCATACCATGGTTACAAACACCTGATATAAAACTTCACTGCCAGCACAGCATTAGCTTTTATAACAATTACTGGGTTGCTTTATTTCTCAGTGGTAATTCTTTTGCACTCTAACATCTTATTTATTGTTCACAGAAGAGCCTTTTCAGAGCTAGTCACGGAAACACATACTTGGGAAACTGAGATGTACATACGGATTGTGTTAAGTGACATAACAAATTAAATAATGGGAAGACAGTAAGTGGAAGCAGGACCTAGCTTTACATGGGAGTAGTTAAAAAATCACATTTATCCTGATTCTTGGAGTTAAGATACAACCTGCCAAGTAAGGAGATTTGAAAGTGTTCTAGTTAGTGGAACAAAGGAAATACACATAGATGCACATACACATGAAATCATCTCTCCAGGAGCAAATTTTAGTATTCTCAGCATGCTGGTGACTAGGATGCAAGCACATTTCTTCAGGAATGGTAGAAGTGATAGGGAGATTTTTCTATGAGAGTTCCAGCATTCTGGACATTCAGACTTGTCTTATAGTTGCCTTGTTTTCTAGGCAGAGCCTCCTCTGAAGAGGAAAGCAATATGGATTTTGTTCAAAGCATAATGAGAACTTGCTGATAGTTGTGAAGTAGATGGGTGACAGGAATTGATTTATTATTGTGTTTAGAAAGATAACTCTGGCTGCTATATGGGAAATGGATTGGGGCAGGTGCAATCATGGAGACGTCAGACAGAAACCAGATATTCAGGTGAGAGTCAACGGGAGATGGGCAGAAGTAGACAATTGTCACTGTATGCACCCAGGGCCTTGTGCATACAAAACGTGTACTCTACCACAAGGACCCCAGACCCCAAAAGTGAACAGTTTTGAGACCTATTTTGGAAGTAAAATCAACAAAAATATTAAACAAATGTGGAAGTTTAAGAAAATGGAAATGTCAAGGATGACTTTTAGTTTTCTGGTTTTAGTAACAATTCAAAATTAGAAGAAGTAAGTCTCAAACATTAATTGGCTACCCCAGTATTTATGTCAATTGGTAAATTGAATATGTGATTCTGGAGATAGTAAGAGAGGTTTGAACAATAGACATACATTTGGAAGCCTTGAACATAATAACAATATTGTATTTAAAGCTTGACAGGAATGAGATCACCTAGGAAATATGTAAGTGTACAAGAAAAGAGAATTTGGGATTAAATTATGAGAAACATCAGAGTTTACCTGTGATGTTGAGAAAGGAAAGACTGAGGGTGAAAGTTGGCAATTGGCAGCCATAAAGTCACTGGTGACCCTGACAAGAAAAATCTCAGAATTATAGTAAAGCTATAATCCAAATTTGAGAGAATCCAAGTGTTAATAAGTGAAGATGTAGAGATAATCTGAACAGAAACTTTCTTGAGAATCTTCTATGGAGGGACCAGAGGAACTAAACACAGCTGAAAGGAGATTAGGGTTCAAGATAAATTTTCCAAAGATGAGAGAGAAGAGAACCTATGTGAAAGCTGATGGAATTATCCAGTGGAGACCGTGAAAGGTGTTGGGATTCAGGACACAAATGGAAGGACTCTCATTAATGGGAGGAGGGACACTTCCTTCACTGTTGAAAAAGGAAAAAAGAAGTAAATACAAATGTAGGGAGAAGTCTAGATTTAATGACTGAAAATGAAGTAGTTTCCTTCTCTTTGATGAGTAAAATAAATATTTGGTGAGATCACAACCTTAGAGAGAGGAGAAAGAGGGTGGGTTAGTTAAGAGAGAAACTATATAAAATAGTAAGACATCAATTTACTTCAATAAGGAAGCGTCTTGTGAGGATGGTGATAAGAAATTTGGTCATTTATAGTATGCTCAGTAATCATTAACTACCTTATTATTATATGCTAGGTCACTACAGTTTATTTAATCCTTGCATTCTACCCCGAATATTACCAGTTAGAAGCCCACAAAGTTAGGTGCTGTTATCCTTATTTTAAAGATAAGAAAATGTATTGTCTCCAAGTTTATTAAGTTGTCCAGAGTCATACATGAATTTAAGTGGCAGAACTGGAATTTAAATCTGGATTAAATTCCTCTTAAAATCAGAGTTTTCTCCACCATAGGAGGCAGGCTAAGGAAACATTGTGTATCCGGCCTCACAGTGCCTCAAGCACCCTCAAGGCCGCTGGAGGTCAGCTCTGACTGGTCACTCTACCAGGTGATGAAAACGCTGCCTTGAGAACCCTTAAGCTCCCATCCCTGCTGCTGCTGTGTAGAGATTACACATGTGACTTTGGTCAAAGTTAGTCTCAATGGTGAGCAATTGCTTTTTAACACAGAAGCAAATCCACAACAAGCATGGAAACCAGCTCAGTAGCTAAGGCAGTATCAAAGGACGAAATTATAACAACTTGGTTTAACGATATTTATTGGCTTCATTTTCAATTCTAGAATTGAGGACCAACTCATTCCATAAAATAGGTTAAATGTTCTGACAAACTGAACAGAAAAGAGGTTGGTTCTATACACAGAAAATGGCTGAGAAAAACAGGAACAACAATAACAAAAGAAAAATGAAAACAAAAAGTGGATCAGTCGGGTTGGGGAGTTAACTCAGAGGCATAAGCGCCTGCCTGACAAGCGCAAGGTCATGAGTTCGATCCCTGATATGCAAACAAAAACAAACAAACAAACAAAAAAGTGGATTGGTCATTTCAAAGTTACTTTCCTTGTAGGGCAAAGATAGGGTGAATGAACAGTAGAAAAGTAACATTGTTGAATATCAAGTTACATCCGGTTGAATTTTTTTGGTAAGAATTAAAAAAGAGGGAACTTCATGCCAATTTAAAATAACCTGTTTGGGAAATTTGATTGTTATTTCTCTAATCCTGATTTCCCTCATTAGGTCAGATAAACAGCTTAGTTTCAGTTTGGTGACAATTTTAAATGAAGTTCAATTTTTAGCCTGATATGTTGGGTCTAGTGCAGAAATTTAGTTCAGAACCATGGCCAACCGTGATTTTTATTTAACAATAGCAATGGAACTTATTTTCAGTGAGTGTTTCTCATTCAAAAAATTTTTTACTATTACGGTGGAAATTTTTTAAAAATTTATTCTTATTTTTCAGTGACATTAAACAGCATCTATCATACTCCATGTTTTGTGGATCTGCAATGGAACAGGTTTCAGGAATAATTTCTCAATTTCTGTTCTATGATGAATGGAGTGGTTGAAATAGCAGTAAAGGGTTAGGATGGTTCAAGTGGGACCATAAATCTGCTATGGCCTGAACGTTTATCATCCTCCATCTCTAAACTCATACACTGAAATCTTAATCCCCAAAATGAAGCCTTTGGGAGATAATTAGACTGTAAGGGTGGACCCCTCATTAATAAGATCAGTGCCTTTATAAAAGAGACCAAAGCAAGACCTTTGCCCTTTTACCACATGAGGACACAGTGAGAGGTCAGGCATTCTGCAACTTGGAAAAGGGCTCTGAGCAGAATCTAACTATTCTGGCATGCTCATCTGACTTCCAGCCTTGTGGAAGAAATAAGCTGCTTGCTTGCTTGCTTTTTTCTTCCTTTCTTTCTTTCTTTCTTTCTTTCTTTCTTTCTTTCTTTCTTTCTTCCTTCCTTCCTTCCTTCCTTCCTTTCTTTCTTTCTTTCTTTCGAGACAGTGTCTCACCATGTGGAACAGGCTGGCCTTGAACTCTCTATGAGGCCCAGGCTGGCCTCAAACTCTTAATTCTTTTGTCTCAGTTTCCCAATTATTGGGATTATAGACATGTACTACCATGCACTACCATGCTTGGCTATATTTTAAAGTTCTGAGAAAATGTTCTTTAATAAATTGTTCAGGTTGGCCTTGAATTTACAACCCTTCTGCCTCAGCGTTCTATGTAGCTGAGATTACAGACATGTGCCGCCACACCTGGAAGCTTCTATTGTTTATAAGCAATTCAGTCTATGTTGTGCTAGCAGCCCACAAGGACAATGGTAACATTATATGCCATAACATGAGTTAAGACAAATAATATCACCAAGTATGAAAATGGTAATAGGGCCAGGGATTTAGCTCAGCAGTGTAAGCACCTGCCTGGCAAGCACAAAAGTTGTGAGTTTGATCCTCAGTACCAAAAAAGAAAAAGAAAATGGTAATAGGGGAACCAGAGGAGGAGTAGCGAGAGGGAGGGAAGGGGATTAGGAAAAAACAACTGTAATATGTACATATGTACATGTAACCACTCCCCAAGATGACTATAAATTGTGTGAATTGAAAACATATATTAATAAACTAAAATTAAATTTAAAAAAGAACAAAGATAATATTGAAGCCTTAACTCTGGCTATTAGTTGGGTTCCTTAGTTTTCACCACATCATGTCTACTGAAGCTGAAGTGTCAAACATGGACTCCTGGTTCCTATGTCTGGTATTTAGGTTGAAATGTTTGGACAACCTGGGCTGGCTGGTTATCATTCTCTTTCACATGATGTCTTCACTTGGCTGCCTTGAGTTTCCTCAAGACACGGCAATTTCAATTTCAGACTTGCATGGAACAGATTTTAAAAATGTGTATTCACACAATTTAGATTAACCTACTTTCTGGCTTAAAAAATAGCAGGGCAAAAGTCTGTGCCACTGTTTAGCCACTAAGTCATTAACACTAGGGCAATCTTGAAAAGAAGCAACACAGAAGTACTTTCCATTCTTTCATCCTAAAATTATGTTGAAAATTATATTGTGAAGCTACACCCACTGCTGACCAAGGCTAGTTCATGTCAGATTGCACTTCCTTGTACTCGTCCTGCAGTTGTCTTCTGAATCCTTGACCTGCCTTGCCCTGCCCCATCGCACCATGTCAGCCTGGGACGGCAAGCAACCATGAAACTTTCACTTCTTTGGCACGAGTGACATTAGGTTAAGTAAAGTTGTCACTGGATATATGAAAATCCAGACAAAAGGTTTCAACTTTAAATTCTCTTGAGAGTTTATCTTCAGCCAAATTCAAAGGAAGGAAGGGAAAGGGAGAAAGGGAAAAGGGGAAGTAGGGAGAGAGACAGAGAGATAGAGAAAAATAGATTATAAGTAACCTGTGCATTAAGCAATAAATGAAAGGTTGTTGTGTTGTGTGTGTGTGTGTGTGTGTGTGTGTGTGTGTGTGTATTGATTAGAAACATGTTCTCCAGAGTCAGAGCAATAGTGTATAAGTTCAAATCCTGGTCATACCATTCCGTTACCAGCTGTGGGATGATTTTTGACTCTATGTGCCTCAATTTTCTCATCTTTAAAATGGCAGTGATAAAAGTAATTTTTTTTTTTGAGATGGGCTTGCTATGTAATTCAGGCTGGCCTTGAACTTGCTATGTAGCCCAGGTGGGCTTGAACTTGTGGTAATCCTGCCTCAACCTCCCAAATGCTGGGATTATAGGCAAGCACTACCACACATGGGTAATAGCTATTTTACAGAGCCATTTAGAGGGTTGAGAAGCACTTTGAACAGTGACTGGAAAATAGTGCTAAATTAGTAAGAGTGTAATTATTAAATTATTGAAATAACACTTGTTGAAAACTACTATATGCCAGATGTTATATTGCTGGAAATAATAACCTGAACAGAATATAATGCCTACTCCAGTGAGTGAGAGATAAGCATGTAGCATGCATGGAAAGTACAGAATAAAATGGAGACATGTTCAAATGTATCTAAGAGTATGGAAGTAGGAGCATGGTCTTCATTCTGGGAAGGTTAGGAGATATTCCCAAGAGGAGGCAACGTTTACACCAACTGTTAAAGGTATTGAGTAGAACCTTACAAGGCAAACGGGAAATGAGAGACGTGGGAAAGTCATTCAAGGCAGAGAAAGCCCCATTCACTACTTGGAATGTTTTGAAGAACATGACAAATATATGGTGAGGTGGGGTTTAAGAGAACAGTTATGATGTTAAGGACCCACATCTGAAGGTTTGTGTGTGTCCCTGGAAGTGATTCAGCATCTAATGGGGAGTTGCTTGGCAATCATTGAAAAAATATGTTTTAGACCTGTCCACTGTTCATATAGGGGAAAGAAACTCCCAACCTACTATTTGTCCTGGTATGAGTTTGTGTTCTCTAAAATCAAAGAATGAATTTTAGGAACAATGGAGGTTAAGAACACAATATAATTATTGAGAGAAAGAACGCTTCTGTCTGAGAAAGAGTCAGAAGGGGTCCCAAGTGGGTTGCCAAAGACTCTGTCCTTTCTAGGGACTTTTATAGAGCAAAACCATGAGATGAGTGGGTCCCAGGTGGGGAAAAATGGGAACTCACAAGGCAGACAGACATGAGGTGGGAGAGTCAACCAATAAGGATATGAGGTGGGATAGTCAATCAATAAGATTATGAGTTCAATTGCGGGATCCAATAGGAAAGGGAGTCACATAGCAAGGTGAGCAGGGCCTTTGCCTGTAGGGGGTTGGATTATAGTGGCTCCTCCTGGCTTCCTCAAAGTGACCCATACCTGTTTAGAATATCAATCCCTAATGTTTAGCCTTAGAGTGTGGCTGCATTTGTTTTGTCTTTTGTCTTCAAATCTGGTCCACAGCAGGAGGTGTTTGTTTTCCCCCATAGTTGCAAGGTATCTGGTCTTCTGCACTGACTCCTTTGAGGGAGGGCCCAGCCCTATCTGACTGCCTATAATATTCTATCTAACTTAGCTCCCTATAACACTGTGTGCTGTATAACAGATTAATAGACCAGCAAAAAGTAAATTCATCAGTTAGGGGCATTTCTCTAATCTAGGCAAGAAAAGGTGTTGTTCTGAATGAGAATAGTGGTAGGAGAATCCTAGGTTCTTGCTCAAATTTTTGGCTTGGGTGCCTGAACAGATGGAGGAATTTGATCAGTTAGAGATGATGTCATATGGCCTCATTATGAATACTATGAAGAAGTAAGAAAAAATGTTCATTATCTAATATTAATTGGTGAAAGCAATCGAAACATGTCTGTACCATATAACTATAAACCAGGCAAAAACACTCAAATGTATAGGTACAAGAAATAATCAAAGTACTGCACAGTATTTTAATTTCTTAGGATATAAAGATGTAGGTGGTATTTTCATGTTTTTTACTTTTTATTAACGAACTTGCAACTTGGAAGAGAAAACCAGTATACTAAAATTATAATGAATTACTGTGCTTGAAATTTTGCCTTAGTGAAGTTGACCCCCAAAATAAAGGATAGAATGATAAGGAAGCAAATTTGGAAGCATATTATTATGTACCATACTACATATTTTTCCTTTTCTGTACATAATTATTATCACATTACCTCATTATTGGAGACCTGGCAAAGAACCCCAATTGTCTGTGTTAAAGGAATGGTGAGAGAATAAAAATAAAAAGCAGAGACAAGTTTAGTAATACATGAGTGGCTGGGAAGTCAATGTCTCCAGATGGGTCCTCCTACCAACACTCCAAAACAGTCACTATTTATTGGGTATATACAGTGATAGGTAAAGTTAGCAAAAGATTCCAATTCAATGGAAGACTCAGAGGTTTATGAGTCAATGGGCAAGTATAATCCTGGGATGCCTTAAGAAGGCAGAGATTATTTTATGCTAAGAAGGATCTAGTCCTGGAGTATAATCCTGGGATGACTTGAGGGGATAGATGGTCTTATGCTAGGAAGAATCAATGGGAAATCTCAGATGGGTGGTACTGATAATTCCAAGCCTCCATTTTATTCCTTAGGGAAGTATACAGAATTAACTATTGTGAATTTGTGGTCCCCAACACTCATTAAGACAAAGAAACAAAAAATATGAACATTCTAAAGTAAAATAAGTGAGAAAGTATGAAGATTTTAGGAAAAGAGACTTGTTCTGAGTATTTTGCTCAATATTATAAAACTGCTAAGCAGCAGAGGTAGAATTTATCCCACTTTTCTCCTCAGTGGTTTTCAAATCCTTCATCAAATTTATCTACTGTGTTAGTCACCTTTTCATCTCTGTGGATACAATAACTAATATGAACAGTTTAATGGAGGAAAACTTTATTTGGGTTTATTTTAGTTTCCAAAGTTTCAGTCCATGCTCAACTGGCTCCATTATTTTTAGCCCTGGAAGAGGCAAAAACATGGTGGAAGAAAACTGTTCATCTCATGGCAGCTAGGAAATAAAGAGAGAAAGGAAGAGCCAGACAGGAAGACTGGGATCAGATATAGTCCCCAAGGTAATTCCATCATGATCTACTCTCATCAACTAAGCCCCACCTTGAGTTTCCATCACCTACCAATAATGTCATCAAATTATGAATCCATCAATGGATCAACCCACTAATAAACTTAGAGCTCTCATTGTCCAATTACTTCCTGAAAACTCATCAGGAACCAGGTCTTCAACACAGTGAGCCTTTTAAAGGGACACTGTACTTCCCTGTATTGGTTAGTTTCTGTTATGGTGTGTCTAGGTGGCCCCCCAAGCCTCATGTATTCATGGAAGCAGCTGAATCTAGTGTTTGTGATTGGCTTGTTGTCTAGCATTCAGATTGGCAGTGTGAGTTCTATACCCACCCAGGGGTAGAGCCGGCATAGAATATAAGGTTGGGAATGAGGTGTGTTTTCCCTCTTTTGTTCTGTTTCCTTTTGCTGCTTGCAGCCAGGCTGCCCCTTAGACAGGCCACCCTACCTTGGATCGAGCAAAGTATGGACTGAAACCTCCAAGAACTGTAAGAAATAAACCTCTCCTTCCTTCATATTGGGTGTCAGGTATTTTGTCTCAGCAACAAGAGAAAAGTAACCAAGATACTTTCCTTGTTGATGAGACAAAATATCTGACACTGACTTCAAGGAGGAAAAGTTTATTTGGCTCACAGTTTGTAGAGGTTTCAGTCCATAGTTGGCTGGCTCTAAAGCAGGGTACCATGGTAGAGGGGCATCACAGAGGAAAAACAGTCCATGGAATGGCCAGAGCAGGCAGAAGGCAGCAAGCAGCAGTTAACAGCAGCACCTTGCCTTCCCTCTCTCCCTTTATATTCCATTCAGACTGTAAGTCTATTGATTGGTGCCACCCACACCCAGAGTGGAGCTTCTATTATCTATACCACTCTTAATCCCAGTGTCACACTCTTAATTCACATTTACCAGCTCTAATCCAGCCACTTTGGAAACTCTCCATCTATGACCACATGAGGCTTTGGGGGAATGGGAACATCCATACATGCTGGCCAAATCACTGTGCTCCTCAAGGACATTCAGTTGGTCAAGAGGATCCAGCGTATGCAGGAAGGGTTCGGTTGAGCATCTACTGTAGTTTCTGCAAGTTCTTCCTGCTCACCAGAGAATGAGTGTTTTTTGGTGGAAACATCCAACTGCTCAGAAGGACTTTTGCTCTCCCACCTCAGACCCTTGCTATTTCACCCTCCTTTGCCTCTTTGTATGGCTTTTGTATAGATGTCACCCCAAAGATTTATGCAGTTATAGGTGGGGAGTTTCAAAGGTGGCTGAATTAAGGTATACGAATGCGGATTAGGGTGTGATATGGGGATTAAGGATGTGGATAATGGAAACCCCAGCCTGGGTATGGGTGGGACCAATCAATAGGCTTATAGCCTGGATAGACTACAAAGGGATAGACAGAAGGCATGTTTGCTGCTACTGGTTGCTGCTTCTCTATCTCCTGCCTGCTTGGCATAGACTATTTCTCCTCTGCGATGGCCCGCTGCCATCCACTCTGCCTTGGAGCCAGCTATGTGAGTTGAAATAAACTTTTCCTCCTTTATCTTGTGGATGGCTGGTATTTTGTCTCATCAAGGAGAAAATTAACTAAGGCACCAACCATAACACTTAGTAAGGCTGAAGAAGAAAGAAGCAATATCTATTTAGATTTCACATGTGGACACAGGAATAAAGAAGTTTCCCCACAAGTTTTTATTCCATGACCTATAATAAAAACGAAAAAAAGGATATTGTCAATCACCAAACTAAAATAGGACTTCTAAAAGCATAAAAAATTTAAAATGTCCCATCTTTTTCCTTTTTGTGGTGCTGGGGATTGCACCAGGGTCTTGGCATGCTAGCCAAGCACTCTACCACTGATCACACCCCAAAATATCCCACTTGTGATTGCAATGCTTCTCTCCGTGTGTGTGTGTGTGTGTGTGTGTGTGTGTGTGTGTTTGAATTTCAGAATTTGTTTAAACAAGAAGACTATAGACTTAAATTTGTTTTTAACAAAAAGAAAAAAAATCTGTAGGAAAATGGCCAAAAAGGAACAGGCTGGTTTTTGTGCCCGTCGCACATGGAAAAGTCATTATAAGGACATCCCTAAGACCACATACCAACCCTGGCAGGCTCTGCACA
>RJWT010038276.1:0-12907 GCA_004365215.1 Cuniculus paca
AGGTGAAAAGAGTTTGTATAGATTTACTGCAAATTCAGAAGGCAAAGTAATTTGTCAGGTAGCTGATGTCACAATTTTACTGCTCCTTTGGTCCTCTGCCTAGTCATACTAGCTAAAAAAAAAAAAACACCCTAACAACTTGTGCCTTTCATCACTTTATTACCATCTGAAGAAAACAATCTATCATTTTGTTCTCCTAGAGTATCCAATCATTTTCACTCTGTATGTTCATATTCTTTGTCTGTACAAAAAAAGTTGGATTGTCTTATTCTGAGATTTTTTTTTCCCCCAGAAATTCAGCCTTCTTCTGTAATGTGAAGTGGAAATGTTTCCCACATTACTTGCCTTTTGGTTGTGTTTAATCTCTACTAGAGCAAATGTTTACTTTTATGTTACATTGTTTATTACTAGTTTATTATCTGTTTAATATCATTTTTAAAATATTTAAATAGTGTTTCCCTCTTCCCTGAATGTAACTGTGATCTGATGAGACTGGCTTAAATTTCTAGGGTGAAATATAAGGGTCGTAAGTGTTTTAAAGTTTCAAAAGACAGCTCCAAAGACTGTCATTAACATGCATTTAAACCTTTCCAAGAGAGAATCTGGACTACACAGTCTACAGAATTGTAGAAGTTCTTAGAGGCCTGAAGTGAAATGAAACAGAACAAAGAGTTAAATGTTTATGTGAGGAGGTGGGGAGGTAGAGCTACAACTCAGTAATCTGGGTATGTTGAAGATAAAGCAGTCAGGATTTGCAAACAATTCATTAGTGCCTTCATCAGTAAGAAAAGAAGGGAGGAAATTCAAGAAAGAAAAACAAGGGGTAAAGTGGAATCCCAGGAATAAAGGAAGAATCAACTGACCTTGCTTATACACAAATTTAGTTTAATTCATTTCCCCTTCCCAATGCAAACTATGTTAGTTTCCTAATTTACTAATACACATCTGGTTTTAGTCTTTCCCAAGCATTCAAGTCAGTTACTACTGAGCTGCTTTATTAATCTTTTAACCTCAATGTTCTGACAAACTATTTTCTAAACTATTCCTTTGCCACTCAGTGGGTAGTTGGCACAAGAGAGAAATAAATCATTCAATGTGAGAGAACAAAGTTGCTTCCAAAACTTTAAAATGCCACAGAAATAAGGGAAAAACTGGTGCCCACCCTCCAATTGAGTTCCATTGTCTCCATATCCATATCTTGTCTTCTTGTGGAACAGGAAAAGAAACTTGAGTCCAATATTTTCTCTCACCATGAGCAGAAATAAAACTTGAAGTGAGGATACTACTCCGTCTACAATGAGACATTACCGAATTAATAACACCTAAGTCAGAAAAAAGCAAGCGTACGCTCTAACCTGAAACAAGTTTTCACAAATAACAGAAGCAGAAGGAGTAAGTATAAGGAATGATCAAAAAATAGTGAATGTTTAAATCAAAAAAGGAAACCTTATTACAGTAATAGGCATTACCAAGAATTATGGGATAAGAGTGTCTGAAGAGAGGGGGAGTATTTTGAGAGAGATTAATGGCAACGTATCTTTTTAAATTAAATTTTAATTTAAACATTCACCATATTTGTTGATCGCCACTGACAGACCATTCACAACTCTTGCCAAACAAAAGCACTACAGTATATCCTCATCCACCTTATTCACTGGATCTGGTAGCAAGTGACTTCTGGCTCTTCCCTGAAGTCACAATGACTGTAAAAGGTAAACATTTTGAATCCAGCAGGACAAAAAGCAGTTAAGAGAGCACAACTAAAGACATACATAAAAGAAGACTTACAGAACTGCTTCAGATGGTGGCAAGAACAATGGAATATGTGTGTTTAAAGCAGGGGGAAGTGTTTTAAGAAGTATTAAGAGTAATGTGCTTTTTTTTTTTTTTTTTTGGTACCTGGGATCGAACTTTTTACTATAATAAATTGTTTAAATGTAAGCACTTGCCATATTTTGTGATCACAACCCATATATTAGGATATGATCAAAAGTAATGATCAAACAAACCCTAGCTCTTCTGGGCTCAAAGACCAATCTAGTACTTGCCTTACTAGATGGTCTAAATGCAGAAGCGAACAGGGAAAATGTAAAAATGCGTACAGTATACTTCTGTCAAGCTCCACGTAATAGTTACTGAGATCTAGCAAAATAGTCCTTTAAGCCATGAAACACATATTCAGAGGAGAACATCCGAAACAAGCTATAATACACTAATCCCTGTCTTCCCTGACAAATTCACTTTGTCAAACACATGTCCAGAGGACCAGTGGTTCAGACAGTCTGAGGTACCTTGAAAATACCAAACTTCTCATGCATTCAGTCTCCAAGGAGATTAGATATATGACATAACCAAGGAGTATGTATTTTGTGATCACATCAATCAGTAACCTAACACTTCTTAGTCTGTTATTAACAAGCAATAAACTTTTCAGAACAGAAACAGGGGAAGGAGGACAATCAATTCCAAAAGTCTACAAACAAGACTTTCAAATGTCTGAATCCAATAAAACAACTACTGGTTCCAACAAAGTCCTTTTCCCATCTTTCAGACACAGTGTTTTGTGTTTTCTTTTTATTTAAACCGGTAACAAGAGTAACAGTATTTTAAGTTTTAGTAAGAACATACTCAAATAAAAACAGCAAAATATACAATTATGCAACAAAATTAGAAAAGAAAATGTATAATTTTTTTATCACCTCTTAAAGAACTAAACACTTTAACAAGGACAGGACTAATTTCATGAATATGTAACTTGTGCAATCCTACAGAGCTCCACAGTTAGTTTAAAGCTCTAACAATTTTGAAATTTTTAATAATTTTTAACAACTGAAAACTATGTAGCCAGTCCTGAGTAACTATTTTATGGAAAGACATGAAAAAATTTATAACATCTTTAATGATCACAAAGATCAATTTTCCAAGATTTTTTTTTTTTTCACAGCGCTGGAGACTGAACCCAGAATTTTTGCCCATGTTAATGCAAGTGCTCTTCTACCACTCAGCTACATCACCAACCTTCACTAAGTGTTTTATTTGGTCAGGCCAATAATACCAAAAGGGGAGGAAAAAAAAAGTAATTGTAAAGCTTTTTAAAAGGGCTTTTTTTTTTTTTTTGTATTACAATCTTGACTCTTATTAAAGACATTCACTTAGTAAAAGTAGTAAGAAAAAAGACCTTGGGAATAAGGGAAAATACCAAGACAAATGAATGGCCACTAAATTTAAAACCTGGTGGGGCTGGAAAGTACCTCACAGGTATACCACTACAAACACCACAAAAAATGATCTCGATGTGCCTAAATAATGTTCCACTACACTATGTATGGCAAATATGTACTAATAATTTTTTAAATGTTCCACTACAGATTATGATTATTAAATAGTAACATTAACACATTCCCACAGAGTTATCACTGGTGGTATGGGCATGACTGTCCCACGCCACACAATGGGACAGTCACATTTGCATGTACCACCAATGCTTCAGAGTCCCCTGACAGTAAAGTATATAAATTATGGCTCCATTATGAATGTGTTAAAGCCACTAGCATTTTCAAGACGTTCCCAAAGCAATCCATTCAATCTAAAGCTATACATTTATTAAAATATCAAGTCAGGCACTACTTTCCATTCATTCTTAGAACCTCTTTATTTCAACATTCAAACAATCTAATAGGAAATAAAGTTTTCCACTGAACTCCGAGGTTCACCATCCTTAGAGCTGGCATCTAGTACAGGAAAAAGCTCCAGAGAAGAAACAAGTCTACTTGCCTTGCATTACTGGGCTGTAAATTTATGTTGTTATGGGCACCCACACAATACAGTAAATGTAAGAGCAAGGAAGCAAAAAGCAGATGGAAGATAAGTTGGTCCAAGTGATCAGTATATTAATGAGACTGCAACTGCCTGAATGTTCTCACCCATGTGGCAAATAATTTGACTTTAAAACATTATTTGAGTTAGGGTCAGTACTCGTCCTTTTTAACTATCACTTCAGTTTCTGCTGTTTTAAACAAAGATTCCCAATGGCACTCTAGTGTTTAATGTAAGACCTGAAAACAAACACTAGCGTTTTAAAGAACATTAGTGTTCGCCCCACTGGCCCTCGAGTCGGTTGGTCCTCGGCCCTCATGTACTATGTCTGGCTCCTCCAGCATCGCCACTATACAAAAAGTGGTTCAGCAGCTCTGGCTGGAGGCCAGGTTCAACTGCGTGAAGGTTTCCCAGGCTTAAAACCGTTCTGCCTGCAGAATGCTCAGCATGACCCTCTGCTGATGGGAGTATCCTCAAGTACAAATCCCTTCAGACTACAAAAACTCTGTTCCTTTTTGTAGTCAAACGAACTTTTGGAAGTTTCCTAGATCATTTTTAACCAACCCAATGACTATTCAGAAAAAAGAAAATTGAAGTCTGTACAAAAACTTCCCCTTTCTTAACATGTACCATAACACATAAATTTCTACTTTTGTCAGTCCTTAATATCTACCTCTCTGAATTTTCGTGGATTTCTATTTCATGAGGGTATTTTATATGCACTGGTGCCAGCATACAATAAAGTACTTAGTACAAAAAAAAAAAAATTAGCCGGGCATGATGGCTCACTCCTGTAATCCCAGCACTCGGGAGGCTGAGACAGGAGGATCGTTGTGAGTTCGAGACCAGCCTGGGCTACGAAGTGAGCTCAAGACCAGCCTGAACAGCACAGTGTGACCCTGTCTCAAAAAGACAAGGGCCAGGGATCTAGCTCAGTGGCCTAAGCACCTGCCTGGCAAGTGCGAGGTCATGAGTTCAGTCCCCAGTGCCACAAAAAAAAAAAATTAGTGTTCAAGATAGTCTTGCACAGTTTTAGACTCAAAATCCAGTTCAGGCACTTATTAGTTCTATAATCTTAAGCAACCACGTTTTCTTTTCATGTGTCCATGACTGCCACATCTCATAATGTTACAGTAAGGATAAAGTGAGCTAACACAGAGACACCTATTAACTATTTTCACTAATGTCTTGTTGTGGATCAGTAACTAGTGGTACTGTACACTGTGTGTCTGTTGTAAGCTCGCAAAAGAAATAGAATTAGGCCAGGTGTGGTGGCACACATCTGTAATCCCAGCACTAGAGAGACTGAGGCAGGAGAATCGCTGCAAGTTCGAGACCAGCCTAGTCCTCAATGTGAACTTAAGGCCAGCTTGAACTGCATAGCGAGACCCTGTCTCAAAAAGCCAAAAGAAAAAGAAAAACAGAAATAGAATTATCTTCTTCCCTAATCTAACAACCTCATGGGATTACTGAAGAATCATCCAACAGACATTTTTTTAAAGGCTCTTAAAAGGTTTTCAGCACAAAAATATCCATTTCTCACTTCACAAAAGAACTACAGTTAAAAATACACATATACCTAATGCTCCACTTAAAAACTATAACAGAATACATGCTTAGTAAAATTAATCTAAGTGGACAAAGATTACTTTGTTAAGCAAAATCAAACTCCAAGTAAATTACCTCTTTCTCATCACTGAAAATTAGCATTTACTGAATGATGCAAATCACTGGGCTAGGTACTTTTCAGATATTATCTCATTTAATCTTTACATGTTTGAAGAGAATGCTACTTAGCCTCATTTCACAAAGAGGATTTCAAGTTTACCAAGGATTAGGTAACTTGATCAAAAGTAAAGAGCGGGTATGTTCCTCAATTCTAAAATATTAAGAGTAGAAAAGATACCTCATCATGATGTGAAAAGAAACCTATGTCCCAGTTTTCCCCTAAAACAATGATAGGATCTTGTCAAATTCATCAACTATTATAATCTACAATAAAGTACTAAAACCTAGATACTAAGATTATTATTATCAATTTTATATTAAAATAACAAACATGGCAAGGAAAAATTCTAGAAGTTGCACATACAAAACAAAGTGTGCTCTAGAGGGCACAACCATCAAGACTTTAATATAGATAGTTGCTCATTTCGTTAAGACAGATGTGTGCTAAGACCTTTGCTATTTTTGGCTTTAATTTTGCTTTAATATTCACAAGCAAACTTAGCTAATTCTGTAAATTATTATTCATAAACATGTCTTTATCTATACATCAACTACCCCAATGTGAGCTACTATAGGAAGAACAGGCAGAAGAGTAAATGGTGTTGGGAATGCACAAATGCATCATCATTGTGAGAAGTACTGAGAAAGGACAACTAAAAATGTCTGCTCTGTTAGGTTGTATTTTCATCTTTTGTAATGTTGTGCTGGGAATCAAACCCAGGGCCTCACACATGTTAAGCAGGCTCTCTATCACTCGACAACACCCACAACCTAACCTATCATCTTTATATGCAAAGGACAAGACTGCTATTGGTAAATAAAAGCCTAATTAGTACCTCTGAGTTCAAAAATGATGTGATTATAACTGGGAAATAGCACACCTGGTAACATCTTCCAAATGAAATACAAATACAAGTCAGTTAAGACATTTTAATTTTCATATTCCAAAATGTCTTGACCAATAATAAAGCAAGGTACACTTGTATTTACTTAAGATTAAAAACTTTTTTAAAAACTTGATGGTCTACCAACCTGAGATACTAAGTGAAAAAATTTTGCTGAGATATACCAAGAACATGAATAAAGTGTAAGATTATCCTCAAAACTGAACTATAAAAACTCAAAAAGAATTGCCTGTGGTTATATAAAAGAATCTTTATTCTTAGGAAATAAACTCTCAAGTGTTTAGAGGCAAAGTGACACGGAGCCTCCAACTTACTCTCAAATAATTCAGGGAAAAGAAAATGGAGCAATGCAGATGAAATAAAACATGAATAACTGGTAAAGACAACTGGCAGTTCTTGAATTTCTTCTAGAACTTTCATTAAATTTCAAATTGTATTCTAGTAAATTTTAAATTGTATCCTAGTAAAAAGTATTTTTTTAAAATCTGAAACATACAATTCCTTGATATATACAAGGAATAATCAAAGAATAATCAAAGTCAGCATACTATAGGAACACTTTTATACTCATGTTTACCGGGGCATAATTCATTATAGCCAAAATATCAAATGAGCCTAGGTGTCCTTCAAAAGATCAATGGATAAAGAAAATATGGTACATACACACAATGGAATACCATTCAGTTTTAAAGAATAAAATTTTGTCATTTGCAAGAAAATCAATGGAACTGGAGATAATGTTAAACAAAGTAAGTCAGACTCAAAGACAAAAATCACATTTTCCTTTATATGTGGAATCTAAAAAGGATGACATGAAGGGAGGCTATTATTAGGCAAGAGGAAAGAAGTGAGGAGGGATTATAGGGAAGCAATAGGATGACTGATATGATCAAATTATACAAATTAGCTGGGCATGGTGGGACATGCCCGGAATTCCAGCACTTGGGAGGCTGAGACAGGAGGATTGCTGTTAGTTTGAAGCCAGTCAGGGCTACATAAGTGAGTTCAAAGCCAGCCTGCCACTGCATAGTAAGACCATGTCTCAAAAAAAAATTCAAATTGAAACCCAGTATTTTGTAAAATTAGTAAGCACTAACAAAAGGCTAAAACAGAAAAATGTGTCTTAAACTAGGTTGTAAGTACACTAACATTCATTACGCCACTATTCTTTATTATTTCAATATTTTCCTTACTATAAAAAATCTAAATAAAAAAGAATTTTATACTTAGTTCTAGTAAAGTATACTCTGAGCATGAGGAATGCCACGTAAAACTGTCTTAGAAGGATGCTATTACTCATCTGACGCATACAGTTTGCCTTGCTCACTTCTATGCCTTCCTTTAATTACAACTTCACTAACAGCTTAGGTATGCCAATTCAGTACTCAGTTAAATTTACAACCAAAAAAATGAGAACATTCTGAAAAGAAACTAAAAACAAAAACAAAGGCACTGTCATGATAAGAAGCCAACATAGTGATTATCTCTTAAAAGTATGTACTGACAGAGAGGAGGAAACCCAGGGAAAGAAAGCTGTAAATGCTCTTTATCTTAATATGGGTATAATTATGTGGAGATATATATATATATGTATATATATATATGTATATATATATATATATATATACATATTTATCCAGCTTTAAAGATATATTTTATGTATATTATGTCTCATTTTTTTCTAATTAAGAGAACAAGAAGTACTTAGAGAACAAAATATCTCATGGTTCAAATCCCAAACCTATAAACCAATAGACAAAAACACCACACTGGCACTCAGATTTACAACTAGTCCTTATAATCTTGATCAACCTGACTCTATCTTGGAGATGTTTGTTTTTGTTTTTTTTAATAGTCATTACAGTCTCTTGAGTAGAAAGTACACCGTAAGATCAAGTTACAGGGCCAGGGATATAACTCAGCGGCACAAGCACCTGCCTGGTAAGTGCAAGATCCTGAGTTCGATTCCTGGTACAAAAAAAAAATCAAGTAATCAAGTTACATGCAAAGAATAAACAGCTGCTCACCAAGAGACCCTACCAAAAGTAATGAATTCATGATGAATCTCTAACACTATCTTACAAAAAAGGCATAGATGCATCCATTGCATCTACGAATATAGATGCAATGGATAAAATATGATATAACTAAGGTGGTGCATATGTCTGTAATATATATGTATACCTATACATTGCCTGTAATATATATGTATTATACAATGTAATATATATACATATGTATACGTATGTATCTGTGTATGTGTATATATGTATACATATATGCATGCACACATGCATGCCTGGGGATATAACTCAGGGGGAAGGTGCTGGGTTCAATCACCAGTACTGCAAAAGAAAAATGGGGAGCAGGGAATAAAAAAGGAGGGAAGGAGGAAGGGGAAGAAAAAGAAAAAAAAAATGTGATACATACACACAAAATGAATATTATTTGGCCATAAAGTAATTCTTTTCATCTTGACAACATGGATAACCTGGAGGACATTCTGTTCAGTAAAACAAAGAACCTGATTTCATAAATGAGATCTTAACAAGTTAATCCCACAAAAGCATCAAGTAGAATAGTACATACCAGAAGCCTGAACAGGTCGGAAGAAGAAAATGGGAAGATGTTGGTTAAAGGCTATCAAGTTAGACAGGAGGAACTTTTTTAATGTCTTGAACAGAAAAATACATGGAAATATAAAAGTAAATGGTTGCCTGGAGCTGCGGAGGAGAAAAATGGGGGGACAAATAGGGAATGACTACTAAAGGTTATAGTTTCTTCTTCAGGTAATAAAAACATCCTATAATTGCAGTGCTTAGGGGCTGGGGATATAGCTTAATAGAGCACCTGCTCAGCAAGCTGGCATCCTGGGTTCAATCCCCAGTACCATGCCCTCCCCAAAAGAAAAAACTGTGATGGTTGTATACAATTCTGTGAACTAGAAATCACTGAATTTTATACTCAGGATGGGTGACATATGATTTGTGAATATGTCAATAAAGCTGTTTTTAAAGGGAAGGCCTAGAAATAGGTTACACATACTATCCCCTCCACTCTCTTAGCTTCAAAATGGGGCACAGGGGAAGGTCATCCCCCTCTTCCCCATTTGGGAGGACTACAGAATTCTTTTTTAATGGCAAAAACTGAATTGAGGCCAGCATGGTAATGCATGCCTGTAATCCTAGCACTTGGGAGGCTGAGGCAGGAGAATTACCACAAGTTCAAGGTCAGCCTGGGCTACATACTGAGTTCAAGACCTGCCTGAATTACATGGTGAGACCTTGTCTCAAAAGAACAAAAAAATCTGAATACTGTATCAATTTGGATCTTGTCCTATTTTCAAAGCAATGTCTATATGCAGAGGACAACATAAGTCAAAATTCTTGTAGGTAATGGCTAAAAGGACCATGAAACTAGTATTTAAAAGGCAAGTATGGAAATAGATAGGGGTAGATCAGCTACCACTATCTTCCTACCACTGGGCTATATCTAATTTCAGAAACTGAAGTTCTGTTAACTTTGTTGTGTCAATATTTCCACTGCAGAATTTAACATGAAAATTTTTTACCTACTGAATAGTGAAGTAAAGTTGCCAAATAACCATTCAGAAACAACCCTCAACTCAAGGGAAATTTGAGATTTTTAAATCAGTAACTTTTAAAGTTAATTATTTTTAACCTCATGTGTTTAATAATAAACTGAACATAATCATAAGCTCAGAAGTCCTCATAAGAGATCAGGTAATAAGCATTTACATTAAATTTTATAAGCAGCAAAACTAACCTAAAACGGAAGATCAGATCAGTGACTCACTATGGTAGGAAGAAAAAAATGACGGCCATAAGCAACCTGGAACTTTATTATTAGCAGTGATAGAAATATTCTTTATCTTGATTGGGTGATTTCATACATACATACATAAATGCCAAAATAAAATGAACTCTGTTATACACAAATTTACCTTAACCAAGTTGAACTTTAAAAATAAAGACACACATAGTTCAGGCTTTGAAAAATTATTGGGACATTAAATACTAAGAAACAAATTCATGGAGGCTAAACTAACTTTTAAGACATTGAAAGGCTGTATGTGGAACGCAATGTGTCTTCCAGGGTCATTCAGCCCTCACCTGCTGTACTCTGCACATACCACTCCCACCACTCAACTGTTAGCCCAATGTTGTAATCAAAGCATTTCAGTAAAAAATGTGAACCTTCCCTTTTAAAATAACAAGGCTGAGTAAATAGATGACAATAACAAATCCATTTTTCTAAAGTTGTTTTACAGCAAAAAGGTAAGTATGAGTATATTTATTTAAAAGCCGCCTATATTCTGTGATGAGGGAGAAAAAAATGAAAGACAAAAAGTAACAGAAAATTACAGAAGAAATGCAAAGTTCGACACACATGAAATTACCTCAACCTCATAGTCAGAAAAATGCAAATTAAAACAATAAAAGTAGGTGCAGCTTAGGACCTCACGAGCAGACTGGTAGGGACCTGCACCCATCCGACCATCAGCCGGGAGGTTCAGAGCATCCCTGGGGTCCTGCCTGGGCTCCACCCATTCACCTCAGAGCAGCGGAGCAGCTGCTGCTCTGGATCCGGCATGAGTTGAAGGCACGCACAGCGAATTTCACCTAGCCTTGCAGCTTGGGACCTCACCAACAGACCGGTAGGGACATGCACCCATTCCACCATCAGCCCAGGACATTTGGAGCTTCCCTGGGGTCCCGCCTGAGCTCCGCCCAGACACCACCCAGCAACAGAACAGCCACAGTGGTAATCTTGGCTGGAGCTGAAGGCATGCACTATGAGTTTCACCTAGTCTTGGAGCCTCAACCGTGCACGTTGGATTCACCTGCCACAGTGGAATATAGGAAAATGACAAAACGAAAGAGCAAAATGCAATCTTGCACCTCCAGTCCATCCCAAACAAGCCAGGAGACACGGACATAGAAGAAACTTCTGAAATGATAACTGAAATAAAGTAACAACTCCATGAAGCTTTAAAGGAACTGAGATTAGAAATGATTTCCCATGTAAAACAAGAGATGATACAAGTAATGAAAGAAATGCTAAGTGAATACAAGAAAGAATAAAATGCATGAAACAGATTCAAAGAGATATGCAGGAAATCAAGAATGCCACTGAAAGCTAGCAAAGCCACCTCAATGAATGTTAAAATAGACTTTCAAACCTCAAAGACATGATTGCAGCTAGTGAGGAAGAAAAGAAACATCTTTTAAAAATAATAAGGAATCAGGAAATAGCTATTCAGCAGTTGCAAGATGACACAAAGAAAAACAATATAAGACTAATAGGTGTAAAGGAAAAAGAAGGAGAAAACACAAATGATATAAAATCACTATTTAAAGAAGTCATAGCTCAAAATTTCTCAAACATGGGAAAGGAAACTGACATACAGATACGTGAACCATATAGAACTCCAACTAGGCATAACCAAAATAAATCAACATCCAGACATATAATTATCAGCATTCCAGAAATTCAACATAAGAATAGAATATTAATAGCTGTGAGAGAAAAGAAGCAAATCACCTATAAAGGAAACCCCATCAGAATCACAGCAGACTTCTCAACACAAACAATGAAGTCAAGAAGAGCATGGAGTGAAGTATTTCAAGTCCTAAAGGAAAACAACTTCCAACCCAGACTGATGTACCCTGCAAAACTATCCTTCAAAATTGATGGAGGAATAAGATACTTCCATGACAAAGAACAGCTGAAGAACTTCATGACCACCAAACCAAACCTGCAAAGAATACTGAAAGATACTCTAGATAGACATGAAAATAGCTATGACATCAAAAACATCAACACAAGAAGAACACCAAGCAGGGCAAACAATTAAGTACAGAGAAAAGGTAAAGAAATCACTACAGAAAGATAACATAATTAAAACAAGCCAGTATATATCAGTTATAACCATTAATTTAAATGGCCTCAATTCACCAATCAAAAGGAACAGACTGGCAGAATGGATCAAGAAACAACATCCAACCATATGCTGTCTACAAGAAACCCATCTAACCCAAAAGGAAATTTATAGACTGAAAGTCAAAGGATGGAAAACAATACTCCATGCAACAGGAACCCAGAAAAAAGCAGGAGCAGCCATTCTGTTCACAGATGATGTGAACTTCAAACAAATAATGGTCAAAAGAGATAAAGAAGGTCACTACATACTGGTTAGGGGAAAACTCCAAGAGGAAGAAATAACAATCTTAAATACATATGCACCAAATATGGGAGCACCCAACTATATAAAACAAATATTAATAGAAATGAAAAATCAAATAGGCAATAACACAATTATAACAGGAGACCTTAACACACCCTTGACTCAAAGAGACAGATCAACTAGACAGAAAATCAGCAAAGAAATAACAGAACTGAATCAAACCTGTGAACAAATGGACCTGGTAGACGTC
>RJWT010038277.1:0-12901 GCA_004365215.1 Cuniculus paca
AACTCTTACTGAGCAGTCTAATTTTTACAACAATATAGTTCTTTGTATAGGGTTACTGAGTCTACCTCCTACTTAGAAAAACTAAGGTTTTTCACTGGAATATCGTATTTGAAAGTGGTGCTCATTTAAAAACATATGATAAAGAGCTACAGTTGACTTTATGAGCCATGCTCCTAAACTACCTGGCAAACTTCTGGTATTGGCTTACAGAGTTCACAACCTGACAGATGGATTAAAGGTAGACACTTCCTGGCAGGCCCAGAAAATAATAAAACAGTGATGGTGAATCTTTTAGAGGTTTCACTAATGACAAAGAGCCCGCTGTAGCACTTGTGCCATAGGTTTGCTACCACTACTCTAGACTATTCTGGGAATCACCACAAGACAGGAATTAACTCAAAGACGTAAGTTCTGCAGTGAAACCTGATGATAAGGTCTTGACAGCCCCAGACTCAAGTGGAATTTAAAAGACCAACCTCAGGTCCCTTAAAAAACGTTCAGTGAAGCAACCTGAAAAGACCTATATGGTAAGTTATTGTTCTTGTCGCACCTACATAAGCAGGCAAATCTAGTGAGACCAACTTCACAAAGTTTCTTGTTCCATCTTGAAGCGACAGATTTTAACTTAAACGGCAACCAACAAGTGCTCACTGCAAGTACCATTATTTACCCACCAACTTGACTTGACCAAAGTTAGACTTCTCCCTACCAGCCCTTAAACTTTGGCTTGCCCTAAGCTTATGCAAGTAGATATATAACTTCTTCATCCCAATTTTCCAGTTAAATGGTCTTATTTAACATGCTTCCCCCCTTCCATTTGGTCCTCACTCCCACAAAGTTCCTGCAGGTCTTTAACACCTCCCTATAGAAGTCTTTTTCTGTTTGACTTTGAGATACTTGGAGATGCTATGATGAACATGTTCTCCTACTGCAATACTTCTCACCGAAATCCAGGTTTGTTTTTATTTGCAGTACTAGAACAAGCCATCTTCTTGCAAACTCCAAGATTACATTATTTTTCTCTAGAAAAATGATCAACCAGGTGTGGTGGCTAATGCCTAGAGTCCCTGCTACACAAAAGGCTGAGGCAGGATGATCACATGAGCCCATAAAAGGCTGGGAACAGCCTGGCCAGTGAGATCTTGTCTCCAAAACAAACAAACAAATAAATAAGATCAGTATCATTTTAAAAACTGTAATAAGACCCAGATAAAATTAGGTATAAAGAGAAAAGCATTGCATGCAAAATTATTGGTTATCTGGCCCTAGGTTAGTGGCTCATCCTTCTAATTTATAAAATGAAGAAGCCAGGCATGGTGGCACAAGCCTGTAATCCCACTCAAGAGGCTGAGGCAAGAGGATTACCATGAGTTCAAGGCCAGCCAGGGCAACATAGTAAGTTTAAGGACAGCCTAAATTACACAAATCTTGTCTCAAAATAACAATAATAATAAAAATAAAACAAAGGTGAGTCACATAATTTTTAATACCTATTCTATCTTACTACTCTAGACAGGAACTTGGTAAATATGAACTCAGTAGATATGAATACAAATTAAATAAAAAGGATTAACTGAAACGGCTATTCATAAGTCAATATACAAAAACAGGAAATGCTAATGAATTACTAAATATTTCTCAAGAAACAAAGCAAGAACCTAAGAATTTACTGTTCATTTCAGTAATCTCAAAAGCCAGAAATAATTTCTCAAGGTAAAGACTCTAATAATCAAACTGAGATTCATGTCTAAGAACTTCATATATCCATGTAAGGGTATATGATATAGACATAAAAACAAATGAAATATGTATAGTTTCATGCTACTAAATGCATAAACCTTAAAAACATTATGGTACGTAAAAGAAACTAGACACAAAAGGTATATTTTACACTCCATTTCTACAAATGTCCAGAATGAGTAAATCAATGGAGGCAGAAGTAGATTTATCGTTAACAGAAGCTGGGGGCAAGGGGAAATGGGAAGTAACTGCTAAGAGGTAGGGAGTTTTTTGGAAGGTTCTGAAAAGTCCTGAAATACAACAGGGTGCTTATAGTTGTACAAACTTGTGAGTATACTAAAAACACTAAGCTGAGTCCTTTTAAAAATGAAGATTTTTATCATACACAAGTTATAGTTCAAAAAACGGGCTTAAAGAAAGTATGGTCATCCCTCTATATCCACAAGAGGCTGGTTCCAGGCAATCTTCCTGCCATCTCACACACTACACCTCCTAGACACCAGAATCTGTGGATACCAAAGCCCCTTATATATAATCAGTTAGGGTCTGCATATAACCTACATGTATCTCCCTGAATACTTTAAATCATCCCAAGATTACTTATAATACCTAATGTAACGTAAATGCTATGTAACTAGAAGTTATGCTATATCTTTTAGGGAATAATGACAAGGGAAAAGCTCTATACATGTTCTGTACAGATGCAATTTTCCATATTTCTGATCTGCAGTTGGTTAAATCTACAAATAAGACTATACAATGTGTAACTAAGAGTACATGCTACTCAATTTCAATTGTCAGTTTTCTCAGGCTATCAAAATATAATACAATGTCTTTAAATTGAATATATGAATATACTTAAATTATACCTCCCAATAAATTATGTCAATAATGAGGAAGACTCTTATCCCTATAACCTATTTGGTGTGCTTTTGGTAAAACAATGATACAACAATGACTAACCAAGGCCAACAGAGAAAAGAACCTTCTAGTTAAATGTATAATTTGATAGAAGTACAATTTTCTATTATTTGGGTTTTCTTGGAAAAAACAACTTGCTGATGATCATGGTCATCTCTGCACTTTTATTCTTACTGAGAATCTCAGTAACTTTAAAGCTGGTATCAATTATTAACTTACATAATCTAAAGTAGATTTTTGCCTAAAAATATGGTATCACCTTGCAGCCTCAATTTTCCTGAAATTAGCTCCAAACTGTAAGTCTGATTTTTGTTTTTGTTTCTGTTTTTGCTGCACCGGGGATGGAAACTAAGGAGTGTCAAGGTACATCCCCAGCACCTTTTTATTTTGGGACAGGGTCTCACTAAATTTCCCAAAATGGGCTCAAACCTACAATTCTTCTGGCTTAGCCTCCCAACAGATAACCCCCAGCTGGGATTATATGGATGTACCACATCCCCCCACCCCATGCCAGGCGGATACATGACCCTACTAAGCAAAGTATCTCAGAAACTGGAAAGTTCCATTACAGCTAATAGGATCACGGCATCAAAATACCAAATATTCTCACCAATACAAGTCTAAGAACATTTTAATATTTTCTAGTATCATGCCTAAACAATTTGAACCTTTAGTGAGTATAATCACTGTCACAAATAACATACAGCATGAGAAACATAAGCATGTGCTAATATCAAATAAGTGTTTTTCCTGTATTTATGTGCTAACAAACTACACTTTAAATAAATGCAAAGAAAAAACAACCATTCTTAGACTGCCTAATCCATGTACTTGACTAAATTTCAAAGTTACTCAAACGGAGTAGTTATATTCATTAAAATGAGGTTTATTTTACAAAAGATACATAAACATTTATATAAAGAATGAAACATACAACTCAAGAAATCAGGGTATCATCTATTCATCTTGTACGGAGGAGTCCGTTAGTTGAATAATTTTAACTGTTGTAAACAAATAATACAATTTTTCAGAGAATGTTTTGATTAAAAAAATTTTAGCCATACTTAACTCTTAAGTAAATAAGTGTCACAATTAACTGAACTACTTTATTTATAATAATCACCTAGAACAGTGTTAAGGTTGCAACTCTTAGCAGGTAATACACATTTAGTGGCCATCCTATATCATATTACAGTAGAACATAAAAAAGTAAAAGTATTTTGTGGAGTTTCTAATTCAGTTAGAGGAGACGCACCAAAAAAAAAAAAAAAACACAAAAAACACTGATCTGACAATATCAACTGCCAAAAACAGTGCTTGGAATGGAGCAAGCACTTAAAATGTTTCACTGGTCTTTTTTGAGCACAAATACTTCTTTTCATGTGGTCAGTCTAATAGTAAACATTTATTCAATGTCCACTATTGATTGTGCTGTACTACTCCCTTCACAAACATCTGATTAATTCTCCCTAAAATCTTGTGCATTATCCCCATCTAAACAGAAGGAACTAAAGTCAATTTATCCAAAGCTATATAATGTGGCAGGAGATATGAACCTCACCTGTTTCACAACAAAGTCCACAGCTTTCTGCTATAGTGTCTCTCTTTATAACTGTCCCCAAATATCAAAGTTTTCAATAAAATTTCCAGAGTGAAAATGGACTCTTTTCTGCACTGTTTAACCCACGGCTTAAACAGAACACCCACCTATGCAACTTGTTTTTCTAATACATCCAAATAATTCAAACAAAAATGAAAGCTCTCAGAAAATATTTTCCATTTATACACCTCTTCACAGAATCGCCTTTGATACTCAAATAAAGGTAAGTCCTTTCTGATTGCCAAAACATGTTTCCAACACAGTAGTTCAGATCAGCAAATGGAAAAACCTTCAATTAAAGCAAAGGAAATAATCTTCTAAAGAAAACCATCAGAATTCATTGTTAGTCCTTCTGATAAGAAGGCGCTAAAACTTTAAAATTTCGTAACCAAATTATTCTCCAGCCAGCCAACCAAACCTAAGGCCAAATAAGAAAGATGGAAAGAAAGTATCAGATGGTACTATATGAAACTGTCATCAAATAACAATTTACATGAATCAACCTATGACTTAAAAGTATTTCTTTTAAAAATTGCCAAGTTTAGAAAATAGCAGGTTAAACACAATTAAAACTAGTCCCTCTATCTCAGGACTTCTCAGAGCACTTAATGTGATAATATGAATTACACATCTCCAAAAGAAGGATTCTTTACACTAAAGAACATAATAAAGTGTACAGAAAGTAAGTGATTCCTCTAAGGTCACACAGCTAGCTAAAGGTTAACTCAGAACCAGAGAATCATTCTCCTGATTCCTACTTCAAAATTCATTCAACTCCCCAAAACTTTACAACGCTGCTTTAAAAAAAGAAAAAAAAAGAAACTTTAAAAAAATTACTCTTACAGAAATATAAATTGCGATACATTCATCATTTGTTCAGGTACTATTTATTACCCCTGCACCGAAACAAAGTAAGCAATAAATTTTACACAACAGATCTCCTCAAAAAAAGCTAACATAGTATTTGTGAAATTTACACACTATGATGGTATTCTAAAACTTGAAATTTTTAGCAAAAATATTTCCTCTAGAAAATCCAAAAACCTAGGTCAATACCTGGATGGAACTCAAAGAATGATAAGGATGGTAAACTAAGTTGTTGGGTTCATTAAAGCAGAAATCATGTTTGTGTTTCTCAACACTGTATCAGAAGCTGACACACACTAGGATACATACATACATATCTAAAAGAATAAATAACACTCCCTGCTATACCATTAATTGCTCCAAGACCTTGATCAAGTTACAGTATCTCTGAATCTGAATTTCCCCACTTACTAGAGAAGTGGTTAGACTCAAAGACTAAGATTCTTCTAACTTTAAGAATTCAGGAAACTTATGCAAATTAAACCTCAAATCCCCAGCTATTAACGATATGTTCATGAATAATCAAAAATTAGAATAAAACATTTGCAAAGCATTTTATATTAATTACCTCATTTAATACACCCAATAACCCTTCAAATCAGTCAAAGAGGTATCATTATTCACATTTTAAAGGTAAAGAAACTGAGGCCTAAAGAAGCTGACTAGACCGGACCCACAAAGTTATGAAATAATGAAGCTCTGGCTTTAAACTCAAGATTCTGGTGTTGAATTCTCCCAAGTTTTCCATTATACTTTGTCACTTAATAGGGAACAGGATGCAGCCTGGATGAGACAGTATATCCTGGCTTTCAGCTACTGATTGACAAGTCTACAGGACCAAGGTTCTCTCCAACTCTCTTACACACACCATTAAACACTCAAAAGCTCCAACTCTTCTATGAAGAAAAAGGTCATGACCTTAAGGCAACAAATTAATCACATTTTCTCCTTGGAGTCCAACTTTGGTATGACTTAGAGGAAAACAGTATCAAGAGAGTGAAAACAACCTAAATCACAAACAAAATTCTTTATATCAAAAGACAGTTTTAGTTCAAATGTCACGTACTCACAGTTAAATACTGTTAAATAAAAAGCCCATCTTATTCCTTTCTTAGGCTACATTTAAAATAACAGCTCCACCCACTCACCCATCACAACTCTACTCCATACTGGGGATTGAAACCCAAGGCCCTCACACTGTGCTACATCCTCAGGCCTTTCTACTGATTTACTATATTTTTATTTTGAGACAGATTCACTAAATTGCCCAGGCGCAGCTTGAACTTGTTATCCTCCTGCCTCAGTCTCCCAGAGTGCATTACAAGCATGCACCACCACACTCAGCTAACAGCTCAGCTCCTGAAGACTTTGGTAATAAAATGAGACAAACTATCACGTCTTCCAGGTCTTGTTACATAACATTATAGTTCAAAACATGTTACTCCAAGTACCACATCTCTAAACTCCAGCAAACTCAAACTCAGCTGTGGATATTAAAATAATTATATTTGCATCACACCCTTCCCTTCCAAGAAAGGCAACTGAGCAACCAGAGCATCCAGGTTATGGATTTAGATTTCCCCAAGACTTCAAGCAATCTTTTGGCTCTCGTATTTGTTAACTCTATTAACGTCTATCTTAAATACATATTCTTATATCAAATATAATTGTTTCTCACAGCTGTAGCTAAATTTCCTTTCAGTAGCGAGTGTACTATAATAAACAGATACCTACTAAATTTCTCAGGTATATAACATTACTAAATTCTCTGCCATGAAAATTAAACACGCACTATTTTTCTGGAGTTCACATGTGGAACTACACAGTTTAAGTGTGTTTACAATGGAGCCATACTTAATAAGAAATACCATATATGCAGACACAAAAATGGTGCAAGAGAGTAACAAAAAAAAAATCACTTTTACAAAAAACAGAAATGACACAGTTGTCGCATTTGTACCACAAGATCACTAGTTACTATCCTGATCTGTAAACTTTGTAAGTTTTGAAGAACTGAACAAAAGTTTAGTTTGTTATTTAATACTTTAAAATGTCCAAAGATTCAAGAGATCCCACACCTGAAAGGAAGTGACATGTGAAATTAACAAAACCAAAACTACTAGTCACTGCATCCAGCAGCAGGTAACATTCCTCCGCTAGTAAAATACACTCCACAGCATCAGTCCCGTCTCCACTTTAACACTAATCAATCTGGGGAGACCTGTCGACATTCCTTGCCGACAGATCAAAAACTTCTATGAATCGTCACAAAATAAAAAGCCAGAGCTTCTGGGTCAGCTTTGCAGTCCAATTCAAAACATCACACAGCACTGGCTTTAAGTAATTCCCAAAGTATTAAGAGCAGTCTGTCATTTTCCATAGTGGCAAACGATTCCCAGGGGCGCAGAGCAAATGATAATGCAGTTCCCAGCACAGAACAGGCTCTTCGTCAGCCAAAGATGACTCCCCTACTTGGTGCCAACTGTACACCTTGCATACCCCGAAAACAGGGGCGAGTCTGAATACCAGGGGTTACAAGAACGACGTCTGTATTTTATTACGGGTTGGAGCTTTAAAAATTGCCACGGCTGAAACGCTCGACCTATAACCCCCGAGTCACTTTCCAACTGCGCTCTCACCCAGGATCATTCTATTCCAAACGGAAGCCAATTATTAGTTGTAACAAGGCCTGGAAAAAAATTGCAAGAGGGCTTTAAAAGTTCACCTAAGGGACACGCAAAAGATGGGGGGCTTCGAGGGAGAAGGCCAACATTGAAGCACCTTGCGCTCAAACATATTTAAAGCCAAATACGTACAAAGACTTTTCCCTGATGATTCCTGGCAGAAAGATGCACAGACACTCAAGTCATTCCGACAGAAGGGGGTGCCGGGGGTTCGCCAAGATCATCAGCCCGAACCGAGGCTCAGCTTTGTGCGGATCCGGTCTGGAGAGCCAGGCAGAGGTCTGCATTGTGGCCAGGCGGTGCGCACAGCCCCTTCTCCGGCCCCTTTCTCTCTCCGCTTCCCCGCGACCAGGCCTCTCCTCGCTCCTCGTCCCCCTTCCACCTTCCCTCCCCTCCCCCGCCCGACACTCACCGCAGGGCCACCTCCCCCACCGCACACACACGCCGAAGCCCACCAACTTTCCCGGCCTCGCGGCTCACCTCTCAGGAGCACGCAGAAACTGCAGGCCAGCAGGCTCCTCAGGACGGCCCCCATCTTCCCGTCTCGCGTTCTCGTCTCTCACCGGCGAGGGGCGACCAGGACGGGGGGAGGCGAAGAGCCCGGGCGGCCGCCGCAGCGGCGGGTCTGCACACTCATGCTTCCCAGGGAGAGAAGAAAGGAAGGGGCACGTCAAGCCTCCGCGCGCGTGGCCGCCGCCGCCGCCGCCGCCCTCTCTACCGCGCCGCTCTGCCCCGGGCTCGCGCGACGCCAGCGTCTGCTCCCATCCCGCCGCCTCCTCCCCCGGCGCCCCACGGCCCCCGCGCAGCTCCTCATTCAGCCTCTTCCTTACGCGCAGCGGCGCAAGGATACGGCCGGCCGCCGGCCGCTCGGGACGCCGCCGAGGTCTGCGTGCGCGGCCCGACCCCCTCCCTCAGCGCCGCCGCACGCGCACCGGGGGGACGCGGCGGGGACCCTCGCGCAGCCCTCCGCTGAGACGCCGCGGGAGGCCCGCCGCGCCAGAAGGGGCCGGCTGGGGAGAAGAGGCCGTCCCGCGGCGCATTCCGATGGGATTCTTTCCCGGCCGGCCGCGGAGCCCTCCCCGCGGAGGGCGTGAGGCGACGTCGAAAAACACTGGAGCCGGCGTGGTCGGGACTACTTTCTGCGGCTCGGCCGGGCCGCCGCCTGCCCGGCTCTTTGTGCGGCCGCCGGCGGGGCGGCCAGGTAGCGCTCGGGCTCTGGAGGAGGACTCGGGGCCCGGGGACTGCGGGTCCGAGACCTGGGCCGCCGCTCCACGCTCGGAAGCCTCAGAGGATCCCGTCCCCGGGCGATGGACTCCGTTTTCGGAGTCGGAGATCGCTTGATCATTTTTTAAGGAAAAATTAAAATGCGTGTTCACGCTGGCATTCAACGTGGGAACGGTGAAAGGTGTTCAAACGCCAACTCCAAACAGATGTTTTGTCTTACCCCCCGGCTTCCCAGAAATACAGACCTCCAGAATGAATCCTGACAAGGACTAAAGAGTTTCAGATCGGAGGATAAGATTGCAAGTCACAGGCTGCAGCGGCTAACACAGAGCGAAGGGACCATTGAGCAAGGCTGTGTTGGGGGGGTTACAAGTTGCATTTAATAATGGATGTTTGGCATGCTTCGGTATTCAGTTCTCTATTTGAGGGAAAAAGGAGTCCACAGAATCTAAGACTGTGCAACCTCTGCCGCTCCAGGTGCACTGGGCATTGACGAGTAATAGCCCGGACGCCCCCCTGAACTCACCTAGCAGCCTTCGGTGTAGGCTGAGGCAGTCCAAGAGTTACGGATGGAGTCGTCAGGTGCATTCTACCCATTTGTCACACGCCCTTAGCTCCAGGCAGATGGGGCGGGAGCCGAGCTACTACTACAGGGTTACTAATATCTCAGGGACCTTGGCGTTCACCTGGTGCTCCAAGCATATTATCAGATTTGACACCCAAAACTACCCCGGGGTAGTTTTGTTACCTATTTTTTTGTTGTTGTTACCTATTGTATTCATTTCACAGATTAAGAAAATGAGAACCTTAAAGATTCAGTGACTTACCCGAGGCCACTCAAGTTGTGAAAAGCAGTATCCGAAACAGCCCAGTTAGGAGGATGGTGCAAGAGTGTTGAAAAATGTGTATAGTTAAGTTTTTAAAAAGTGAAAGTGCATTTACATTTTACTATTATGAAGAACATATACAGTACATGTGTATAAGCTTAACACATCATATATTTTCACAAATGCATTGATAGGCATTACATTAAAGATGCACTTTTCTTCAATTTCCATTAATCTATTTACTACAAATTTTTTAAAGCTACTCGAGTAAAATTGTGCAGTTTAAGCTTTAAACCCTAGCCAGAATGCTAGTCTTAGTACATAATTAATTTGCTCTTCAATCATTCAAGTGCCTATTAGATACCAGTCCCTGTGTTAAGTGTTGGAGATTTAAAAATGAGGGTAATCATATTCCCAACTCTCAAGAAGCTTACAGCTTAGTTTGGAGACACTAATTAATAAAATTAACAAAAATGTTAAAATTGCTAAATATAGAAGGGCTTAAGTCTGCCTAGACAACTCAACAGAAAATAACCCTAGAGCTCAGGTTTCAAATACAAGTCAGAGTTTGCCAGGCCAGAAAGACTGGCAAGGAATTCCAAGCATAAGGATGGCAGGTGCAAAGGCACTGAATTATTAGAGAGCTTGGTATGTTGGGGATTTGAAAGTAGATCCCTATGACTGAAGATAGGGTTCTATGGAGGATGTCAGGAAATGAGGCTGGATCATTGGGTTTCTTAATAAAGAACTTTTAAAGTCATGCTAAAAAGTTTATATTTCAACATATTGACAATGTGGACAATGAAGCATTTTGCACATAGTAGACAAGTCTAGGAAAGCTATGACCAGGACAACAACACTGAGGGTTGAAAACAATAATGGATTTGAAGGAAATGAAAATCTAAACTACATTGAGATTCCATCTTAGCACCGTCAAAATGGCTATTATCAAGAATAGAAACAAGAAAAGAATAGGGGTGGGAGTAGGGAATCTTTCTACACTGCTGGTGGGAATGTAAGTTACTATATCCACTACAGAAATCAAGACAGAGGCTCCTCAAAAACTAGAACTACTATTTGATCTAGCTATTCCACTAAAAATTAAAACTAGAACTATTTGATCTAGCTATACCACTCCTTGGTATTTACCCAGAGTCAACATACCATAGGGGTACTGGATGCCCATGTTTATTGCAGCACAATATACAATAGTCAAGTTCTAAAACCAGGCTAGGTGTCCTGAAATAGATGAATGGATAAAGAAAATGTGCTGTATATATACACAATAGAATATTATGCAGCCATAAAAAGAATGAAATTTTGTCACTTGTAAAAAAATGGAAGGATATGGAAATCATCATGTGAGCAAGATAAGTCAGTCAAAGACAAATATCACATGTTCTCCCTAATATGTGGAATGTAAAAATAATGACAAGAAAACAGAAGGGAGACTTATTAGACAAGAGGAACAAAAGAAAGAGAAGGTGTAAGGGTAGTAAATACGGGGCATGAATATGGTTTTTTTAAAGTACACATTGAAACCCTCCCCCAAAAAATGTGTAACTAAGGGGAGGTGTGGGACAAGGATGGGAAAGGGGGTGACTAAAGTCTGTTATATGCACATACAAATACGCCAAAAGGAAACCTATTAAACTGTATAACCAATACACACTAATAAAAATGGTAAGGAAAAGATAAAAAATACTGGATTTGAGAAACAATTATGAGATCAAAACAATAGTACTTGGTAATCTATTTTTTTTTTTTTTTGCGGCACCGGGTATTGAACTCACAACCTTGCGCTTGCCAGGCAGGCGCTTAGGCCACTGAGCTAGATCCCCAGCCCTTGGTAATCTATCTTATGTGAAGGAAGAAGAGGGACTCTGGGATAAATTTCCAAATTATGTACCTAAGGTTAAATGAGATTCCCATTTTCTAAGAAATGCACAAACAACATTTCAGAAGGAATGAGGTAATAAGTACTACAGTGCCTCATTTATTTATTTATTTATTTATTTATTTATTTATTTATAGAAAGAGATGGGGTCTTACAAAGTCACCAAATTACCTACACTGAGTTCAAACTCATGATCCTCTTACTTCAGCCTCCCAAGAGTGCTGGGTTTGCAAGTGCTTGCCAGCACACCCCACAAACTAAAACATAGTAAGGAAGGGAAACTTTTCTACTTCAAATTTGGGGTAGTGGTGGGTTGAGGGTTAAGCTTCTAGTTGGAGGTGGCCGCAGAATAGTTCAGTGTTAGAACACATGCCTAGCATGCATGAGGTCCTGAGTTCAATGCCCACCACAAAAAAGAAAAGAAAAGAAAAAAAAAACTCTATTCGAAACCATGAACTTACTTGAGAAGAGGATTAAATATAACCAGAAAGTGAACCAGGGCAGAGCAATAAGATATTGTGGGCACAATACCTAAGAGGAAACAAAAAAAGAAACTAGGGAAAGAGACCCAAAAGAGGCAAGTAGAAAACTGGTTGAAAATACTGCCACAAAAAACAGCAAGGCCCATAATGGCAAACACAATGCCTTGCTAAGAGAAGTACTGAAAGAGACCCGGGACTTACAACTTTCCAAAGAATCACTGATGGGTCTGTAACATTAAGCCAACATTTTAAGAAAGCAACCTAGGAGCAACATATACACACTTTCCAAACCAGAATTAGACATAGAAATGTCTTGGAATTTATCCATAGAAGCAAACATTTTTGATGATATGTATACAAAGATAGTGTAACATTATAGTAGAAAATGAAACCCAAAAAACCTAAAAGATGGCAGTCATTATGATTCAGCCTGATCAAAACAACCTGCATGACCTTCAGTTTGGAATAGTTTGATAAACAATGTATTCTGCAGTTCCTTACTACAGAATATTATATAGCTGCTAAAAAGGATTTGATGATCCACATGTATCAATTTGTAGGATAGCTATGATATATTGTTCATTGAAAAGCAAGTTACAGAATATATAAGATAATAGGATTTTGTAGCTGTACATGGTGGCACATGCCTGTAATCCCAA